>JAHBMJ010004808.1:47491-59991 GCA_018398765.1 Chromera velia | reverse complement strand
CGTCAGGCGATGGACATTTTGAAGAGAGAGTTGCGTCTGCTTTCTGTTGATCCTGACCGAATACTCAAGAAAGAGGGGGCGAATGTTGACCTGACTGGTGCTTCGTATGCTGACGGGCGGGAGGCAGTTGCCCGTCTCTTTGGGGGCATAAATCGGCCCCTTTCGTCATCCAGTTCTCCTTTCCCGCCTTCTTGCCATCCAGGCGGAACGTTTGCTACGACTTTTGATGCTGATGACTTTGATGACGAGGAAGAGGCAAAGGAGAGCAGTGAGACGGGGAGGTCGGTGGGATCGCGTGCGAGCGGGAGAACAGAGGGAACGGGTGGGGACGGTAAGGGTGGAGTTTCGTGGAAGAGGAATTGGAAGAAGGCAGAAGGGGGAAAAGAAAAAGAGGTGGAGAAGGGAGGGGATGGGAATGGGAAAGGGAAAGGACGAGAATCGTCATCGTTGAGTTTGAAGAGAGGCCCCGAGTCAGAGAAGGGTGAAAGTGTCTCTTCGTCTTCCAGTTCATCGAGTGCTTCATCATCATCCTCTGAAGAGCCCTCGAAGACAGCTGAGAAGAGAAGAGAGTCACAGACGGCACAGACGGAGGGAGAAGAGGACCTTGCAGATTCCCTTTTTGCCGATGAAGAATCTGATCGGAGCGGCGCAAGCAGTGAGAGGGAGAGGGAGAGGTCGGACGAGGGGGTACCGAAAGGGGAAAAGGAGTTGGAGGAAAAAGACACAGAAGACAAAAAGAGCAAGAAGAAGAAAAAGAAGAAAGGCGAAGACAGGGAGAGGGAGAAGAAAGAACAGGCAAAAAGAGACTCATGGAAGAAAGAGAAAGAAAAGCTCACCAGACTCTTACGGAAATACGAAAGCGAGAACAACGATTTGAGAATGGAGGTCCGTCCTTCGTTTCGTTTCATTTCATTCATGCAATAATTCAAAAATTCATTTAATTTGTGGGCATGCAACTAGACGGATCCACACTTGTACATGGTTTACTCTCTCTACGTACTTTTGGAGATTGGTACTTCTTCCCTCTGCATTATTCGGTATACATCAGTTTCACTCCATCGCGCTCTTCGACCTTTCTTGCACGGCTCTCACTGCCTTTGTGCGAGTCTGTCCCTCACTCTCCATTCGTCACACCTTTCTCAGCTGCTCTCTCTCTCTCCCTCTCTCCCCCACCTACCTCCCCACCCCTCTCTCCCCCTCCGCCCTCTCTGTGTGAATTATTTTGTATGATTCTGACCATACACCCTTACTTCCAACTGTCTGCAGAATGCCCGGAAGAACCGCAAACTAGAGTCGTACATGAGCAGACTCGACTTCCAAAAGAAACGACAAGAGAGGTCCAACAGAAGCAGCAACACCTCCTCAGCCCTGCACTCAGGCATGCACTCAGGAGTCTGTACCCCCACAGCCCGAAGCTTCCCCCACCCCCACCCCCAGTTCAGCACAAAGGGGGCACTGCGGACTGTGGCCGAGAACATGCAGGCTGCCGGTGGGGGGTCGATTTCATCCTCTCGGGGTCTTGTCCGTGGGGGGCGCACAGTCTCCTTCTCAGACGAGAGCCCACAGGCATCGAGGGCCCATAGCACGATGTCACACCTCCACGCAGACTCGCATTCGTTCCACACGCAGCAGTCGCAAATCGAAAAGATCCTCAGCGCTGGAACATGCGCGGGTCCCGGTCCAGGCTCTGGCCATGTTCGGTCGGCTTCCAACAGGAAGCAGGGAAACCAAACCGGTGAGGCATAGGGGGCGCCAGCGTTCAATTGTTAATTTGTTATGAAGTGACTACCAGAATTCCTAATCGTGTTGCATGGGGGGATATAGAACAGATCGATATTTTATAATATTTCATTTGAAGTATGTTACTATACTATAGTAAAACATCATGAAACACGGCCAATTTTAAGTCACGTTGAACGTTGATTTATGGATTTACATAAAATTTAAGATTTTTAAGTCGTTTTGATGTGGTGATTCACACTGGTGAGTTCGTACTCTTAGTATACGGGGCCCATGTATGGGGAGAGGTCTGATGTTTTACTCTAGGTTTTACTGAGTGATGCGGACTAATGGGGACCGAAAATTCCCTAGAAAATTCCATAAGTAATGCAGAGTCAGAAGTAGAGTCACTAGTAGAGTCAGAGTCAACTTGTACAAGTGTTGTTCATGTGTTAAACAGCTCTTGTTGATTATTGTTTAAAATTATTAGAAATAGAAAAAAAAAAAGACCGATCTCATCCGATCTAACATCCAATCGTTTTTTTTTAATTTTTTCTTTAGTCATGCAACACTTCTAGCAACACCTAGCTGTATATATAGCTCCGAGTCAGAATATTTTAAAAAAACAGTGCTCTAGGGCACCACCAAATCACTAATCACTACTATAATCACACTATATAAAATATTATAATTTAATATGCAGCAGCGGCCAGGGCAACAGACTCTGGCGGGCCCCAAGGGTGGGGTCTGATACCTCAGCTTAGGCTGGGGAACGCCCCGCCCTGCTAGCTCTGGCAACAGATAAACATAGCGGGAAGGCCCTAGGGCGGAACATATCAATCAATCAATCAATAAATATTAATTCATAAAATGAATGAATGAGTGAATATTTGAATTGATCGAGTTAGTTAGTTAGCTGTAATTAGATGAAGCTCAATTAACCCGGGTAATAACCCTACTTTGAGCGCTAAGCTCCCGGGCGACATAGGTATGCCTAGATGTATGCATGGTTGGTTAAAACCTAGGTTAAAACTTGGTTTGTTTTTGCTAGAATGGACAGAAAGCTATTCACTTTTTAGCACTGGGAGGCAGACATCGAACAAGCAGGCCGGATGTGAGTGCAAAAACGATCGGAAAACATTATGCACGAACAGTTTAAATTGGGTGCAGTCGCGACGGGGAGAGGGGCGTTACAATAATTATAATCCAGTGATTCCAGTTCTGCCATTCGGCTCAAGGAATCCCTTTCATCCAAACACTTGGCGCTCGAAGAGAATCTGTACTGTAGACTGTACATGAAGTCATCAACACAGCGAATACACGAATCATGCACACAGAGTCTGCCGTGACCACACCCAACAGACAATGCACCGCTCTCTCCTTGCGGGTCAAATGAGAGCAGACGAGGTCCATGCAGAGATCCATGCACATGATACACCTATGCATAAAGAGCTTAAGATGGTTGGAAGATGCTGGAAGAGGTGGATAGTGCCGTGGATTGAAAGAGGCCCCCAAGACTAACGCCCACACCGTTGTACTCTAGGGAAGTAGAGGGGCTCACATACTACAACCGGAGCCCGTTGTGTCCTGTTCCAGCGACAATACTTTGCTGCTCAAGCAACCGAAGTTGCGCCTCTCGCGCGGAGGAAGTTGGCAATTTCGATGTTTCCATTGCGCGTTGCGAGATTGATCAGGTTGTCATACGCACCTCTATCTCTGTGGGAGTCAGCCAAGGTGTCTGCGTTGACGAGGCTCCGCACGATGTCCAGGTGTCCTCCTTGGACTGCCGCATAGAGCGGGGTGTTGTATCCCCCGAATCGGTTGGGATTCAGACAGTCGGTCACGTTTTCGCAGCTGGCAAGAAGCGCTCTGACCACTGCCTGATGATCGTTGCGGGCAGCGTAGTAGAGAGCTGTCTGCCCCCGTGAAGTGCTTCTCAAGTGAGAAAGGCGACTATTAGAGAGAAGAAAAGCGACGATGTCCAGGTGACCTTGGTGGGCAGCCGCAAAGAGAGGATCCCAACCGTTGTTGGCGATGCAATGAACACGTGCGCCATTATCGCAAAGGAACCTGACAATATCAAGGTTCCCTCTCCACACAGCACGAAAAAGGGGAGTCTGGTCGACTGAACGCTGGAGAGAGAGGAAGTCCTTTTCTGCTTCCAAGTTTGCGCCCGCATTGGCGAGATCTCTCACCTTTTGGATGCTTCCCTCGTCAACAGCGGAATGAAGAAGCTGCCCGAGGTAAGCTTTCATCTGCAAATTTGACATCCTCAGTTTTGAGTTCTCCGTCCTCAGCCTCTCCACCTCCGTAGGCCCTTCTTGAACGTTCCCACCTAACATGCTCAGTCTTTCATGAATACAGCTTGCCAGCCGTCTCTCAACGATGCCCTCAGCGTCAGATTCTTTTGAAACTTAAAAAAAATCTTAATCACAGTCTCAGTGTGGACACGACCGCAAGTTTTCTTTCCTAAAGTCTTTCACGTCAAGATAGACGGAGAACGCTCTCAGAACGCTGCACCTGAATTGCTAGGACCATGCACACGTACACGACTCTATCCGGACCACATCGGACCACTGCATTCCGCGGCCGGACCACGTATACATGCACACACACAGCGCGCCGGATATCGCCGGATGGCCCCGGAAACACGCGCGCGTGTTGGCCCCTAGCTGGTGGCTCGGGGGGGGGCGGAAATTAACATCCGTGGCCGGGGGGAAGCAGGGAGGGAAAAAGGGGGGAAGGAGGGTACGGGGGGGCCAAGCCCCCCCCGGAGGGGAAAAAGGGGGGGCCCGGGGGGTTCCTCCCTACTAAGAGTCCCTAGCTCTTCGAAGCCCCCCCTCCGAGCTATGGTGATGCCCTCCTCAGCTGGCAGGAGGGAAAAAGTAAGTAAAAAATCGTAACAATTCTTTTAAAAATATATGAAAATCGTGTTTCCAAAAGTTACCAAAACTGTACAAAAAAATATGAAAAAATTGAAATGATGATTTAAGTATGCGCATGCATGATTTATTATATGATTCATCCATGGTAATACATAGTAATTTATGGTCTGTTAAATCTGACTCTGTTTCCTGTATAGATATGATTCATAACATTTTCATAACAATTTTATGGTTTCTTTTCTCTGCATTCATGATTTATGGTCTCTTTCCTGTGCTTGTATAATTTACTATGATTGCATTCAACGGTAATTTGTAAAAAAAATGATATCATTTATTTTTTTTTACATTTTTTTTTTCTGCCCAAAAGTACCCAAAAGTATAAAGAGTTGGAAGTTAAAACTGAGAGTGCTTATACATCTGTATACATCTGGACTTGACTTACAAGCTTTCTCAGTTTAAGTTTCTAACTCTTTATCCTAAACCTATGATTAATTGAAAAAAAAAATATAATAAGTGATATTAAAAATTAAAAATGTTATATACATGGGCTTTTTTTTTGTATACTTTTATATAAGGTAGAAATCCAATCTGATTGCATTCGGATTGTACTTATGAACGCCAATATCAAGATTGTCATTCATGAATGATGTTATTGCACACGATCGTCCCACACGACTTTGTGAAAAGTTTGATTCATGCATGTATGGACCAGTATGGTCTGATCCTGAGCATGAGCTGACTGTCTGTATACTTTTTTGCGTGCATGGGTGGTGTGACACTGCATGCATGGTGTCTCCGTGAATTGAATTCAAATGTCCTGATTGAGGTCCTTCTGGGAAGGGAAGCGAAGACACGTAGAGGAGGGAAGGGGGGGATTGACAGGAAGGAATGGGATTGAAAAAGGAGAGGCGATGAGTTTACAAACCCACACAAACAGAGAATTGGGGTCCATGGATGGATCAGGCCTGCCGTCTGTCTGGTTACATAAACAGATTCAGAAAAGAACCACAGTGCATGAATGCAGAGAAGAAAAGAAAAGGGAAATTCCATACTCCGTCTCTGACCGACGACTCGGACGGCAGAGGGATGGAGTGAAACAGAAAGGAAAACGTAGAAATGCACGAGAGAAAAAGAAGAGAAGAGGGCAAACCCTCTAGCTGAACGACACGAAACTTCCCACGTCGCTCTCTTTCTCTCTCTCTCTCTTCATGAGAACGACATCCCACTTCTCTCTCCTCTGCGCATTGCAGAGAAATTTCATGCAAGCCCTACTCTTCTTCCCCGTCTCCGGCATGAATGAACAAAAAAGAAAAGAAAAGAAAAGAAAAGGATCGAGCGGTCCGGCCGAGAGAAACTCTGGACTGCTTCTGAGGAAGTCTCTCCTTCATCCAATGAGAATGAGCGAAGATGAGAAAGCAAGTCAAGAAGAAAGTTCAATTCGTTCCTCTCTCTCTTGCTTTGTTTAATTATTAGTTCTTCTTTTCCCTCCCTCCATCGATTCGGAACCTTCTTTTTTCTTTCTTGCTTTCTTGAATTCTTTCTTTGTGAGAAGAGGAAGCGTTGGGTGCCTTCTCCCTGTCCTTCACTCCTCACCCCCCTTCCTTTGAATTGAATTACACACCTACAGACACTCTTCACCTAGAGGCAAAGAGAAAAAGGAAAGGGGGGGAGAGAAGACAAGACAGGCAGGGAGAGAGACACTGACGCACGCAGTCACCCTTCTCCCCCACTCCAGACAGATCCCCCCCCCTCTATGCGCCCTCCCTGCAGACGACCAGCACATCTGGTAGGAAGGAATATACGCAAGTCAGGGTGTCGATCGTCCAGTTTCTTTGTGTGGGAAAAAAATAGGAACAGGAAAGCCAACCGTCCCTTTGGTCTTATGACCTTTCTTCCATTCATGCCACTCTGCAACCACCAGAAAGAAGAAAAGGCAAAAGAGACTCTATTTCTCTTCTTTTCTGTCAATTGGCTGACCCCACAACCACATTGACAGCTGGCTGCTCTCTCCAACCCCGTGCAGAAGAAAGAAGAAAGAGGGAAGAGAGGACAACTACTTTTCCGTTGGCGGAATGTCAAGACGACAACATCCAAGGAAAGCCCTTTCAGAGAGACAGACAGACAGATAGACACGGATGGAGAGAGAGATGGTTGGGAAGTAGAGAGGGCTTGGAGTTTCATTCAGACTTGTGTTCGTGTGTGAGTCAACTGAATGGAGAGATAGAAAGAAGGCAGCAGACGAGACCGACTTTCGAGACGCCCTGCGCACCGGCAAGGGCCCCGACACACGCTTAGACAGAATGAAAGAAAAAGGTGTTCGTTCAAGTGCGTGCAAGTGAAAAAGGACAGACGCTCCGTACTGTTTTCATCAGACGAGTAAGTCTGTCCCTCCCTCCCTCCAGCATTTCTTCCATTTGTCTCGTTGTCTCGCGTTTCCTTTTTCTTTTTCTCTCTCTTCGTCTCGTTTTCTCTTCTTCCACGAATGGAGGCAGAGGAGGGGTGTTCTTTTCTTCTTTCTTTGCATGGTGGGTGCTGCCAAGGGAGGGGGGGGGAAGAAGGCGAGACAGGATAGGAAGGGCTTGGCAGCAAAGCAGACAGATCTGAAGACGATACTGACCGATGAACACCACGGCACTCTTGGAACGACACAGACGTGCAACTGGAATGCATGAAGGGACGGGGAAGGGGAAAAGGAAGATCTTGTGTTGATTGGTCAGGCGGATGGATAAAAGGATAGATAGATAGAACAGAGAAGAGGGAGCGCTGGTTTCAGAGGGGGTGATAAGAAAGGAATCAGGAGAGGTAGGGAAAAAGAAGGAAGAGGTCGAGGGGGGCATTAGAAGGAGAAGAAACGAGCTAGGGAGGGTTCCAGTCTTGACCGTCTCTTCTTCAAATCGTTGCCCTTTGCTTTCTCTTCGCATTCATTTGCCTCCGTTAGTTCGTGCTGTTCTCTTCTTCTGAGAGTCCGAAAGAAAAACCATTTCTTCCTTCAGGGCTATGCCAGTCTCTCTCTCACACAAGAAGATGAAAAGCGAAAGAGAGCCAAGAATACGGAGAAAGGAGAAAAGAGACGTCGGTCGAGACAAAAAAAGGGGGGGAAACGACAACGAACCGTCAAGAGGGAAAGATGGGAGGTGACTCTTTGCCTTCTCTTCTCTTTTTCCCCTTGGATGAGTGTTTCGATCGGTCATTGGTTCACAGGATCACTTAAGGTCATTTCATTTCATTTCATTTCACGGCCTCTGTACACCCTCAATGGGAGCGAATCCTGGTGCATGCATGACGTACGCCAGGTATGAGGGACGCCTCAAGATTGGCGGGGGGGCAGGCTCACCCGACGACACTCCAAGAAAACACTTCACAAGCGAATGAACACCCATCACTCTGCATGCACACATTCCTCCATCCATCCATCCATTGGTTGGTCCTCTTCATTTCATCTGTATAACTTGGCCACAAACGGAGGTAGGCAGGTAACGGAGCACTGTATATGCCGAAGATGGAGGCACGGCACCAAAAGAAGAAGCACTGAATGAACGTGAAGACAAGCAGGCAGAAGGGCAGGCAAGATCCGTTGCATGGCACTGGATTGAGTGTGCACAAATAGGGGGAGGTACTAGGCAGGCAGGGAGGAAGGGAATACCAAACAGAGAGAGTATTTGGTTTGCCTGCAGGCATAAAGAGAAGGTCTTCTCTCAGAGAGGGAGGGAGAGGAGAATAGGGAGCGGAGTCTAGCTAAATTTTCTTTCTGTCAAATTCAGTCTAATCAAATAAGGCGGGTTTAAGTAGCATCCATGTTTCACTTTGTTTATTACTCATACACTTCATCTCCCTCTTAGGTTTCTGTTTCTCTCTCTCTCTCTTCCCTGCTGCCTCCTTCCATCCTTCCTTCCTGCCGCCCTCCTGGCACGGCACATCAGAGGCTCTTTCCTTTTCTTTTCTGTGCTGTCCTTGTGTTTTCTTTGTGCGAGTGGAGCGAGAGAACAAAAATTTATGTCGGGTAGATGAAGAAGGAACGAATGAATGAACGAATGCAATGAATCCTTGTAAATAAGTGGGACACAAGAACGCACGAAGAGGGAAAGAGAGAGAGACCCACACACTCACTGCTGTCCCCTGCTCTGCCCCACTCGACCCCAACACCCATCCCGTCAGCCACCCCCCCCCTTGAGACGAAAGCCAACCGGTTATTTGATTCTCTCACGGTCATTCTCTCTTCTCAGCAGAGGGGATGAATGCAAAAGGGGACGGACACAGAGGGAGAGAAGAGATACAGAGAAGAAAGACAGACATGATGCGCAACCACCATGCGACTGGATGTGTGCTGAAAGTCTCTCATCCTTTTCCCCTTTTCTATCTTCCTTCTTCCATCCTTCTTTTCTTCCTTCCTTCTTTTTCTTTTCTGTCCTCTCTACTCCCCTCAGGACCATGCCAGATCCGCCCACTTGTGGTACTTCTCGTCCATGAACTTTTTTTTCACGGCCTGCAGAAAGAGAAAAGAGAAGGGGGAGGTGGGGGGGGAAAGCTTGTTTTGGTGTTTTCGTTTCTGACAAGGGGAAAGATAAGCACGTCCGAATGGCCCTTCACAATATGCATCTGATTTTTTTCTTTTTCCAACAAGAATACGACCCCCATGGCTCGCGGAAGGATGCGGAAAGGTGAGACAGAAAGAAGATCGCCGCATTTGGAGAGAGGGAGGGAGGGGGGGCGGGGGGGAGGACACGAGAATGAATGTCTTCCCACCGATGCAATGCATTCTTTCTTTGGGGACCTCAATCCCTTTCATCCACCCCCTCCTGTGTGACTGTTCCTCCCTTCATTCCAGAGGTACAAGCGAAAATGAACATCATGGCCGTAAGTGCTGAAAATTCCATTTCCTTCACGAAGCCGGACCGAGAGAGACGCCAGAGAGCGCAGTTACCAACCGAAGCAACGAACCGACCAACAGGCAGGCAGACAGACAGACCGACCGACCTTCAGTTGCTTCAGGTTGTTTTCCGTCACCATGCTCACATTCCGGAGAAGAGAACTCATCTGGTTCTCGATGTCCATCAGGTCCGCTCGCTCCCATCCTGTCAGACGCTGCAGCCACTCGCCCTGCAAGAACAAACGAAGGGAAAGAGAAGGAAAAGAAAGGAAAAAGCAACAAGAAATCAGGGTTCACAGAAAGATGCGCGCTGACAAAAGACTACAGACCAAACACGGAGGCCAACAGGGAAGCTTCCGGCGGCCTGCCTACGTCCTGAGCTGGCTGTCCGCATGCCTCATTTCCTCGCTGACTGGGTGCCTGTCTGATGCATGCCCACTTCCTGGTTTTCTGCCTCACTGTGTGTTCCCCTCTCTTCCAATCTGCCTCCCTCCCTGCTTCTCTAACTGACTGACTGACCCAGTTGCGTGGTTCCTCGGTGGCTGCCCCCGAACTGCTGGAGGAGCTGGCGTCCTTCATCTCCTCGTCCTCCGGGGACACGGGACGTCGGGGTCGCTTCGCTGGGGGCTCCTTGACCTCAGGCTCTGCACGGGAGGGGATCCGGACGTTGGCAGCCACCAGATCGGCCTTGAAAGTCCGGCACGTCTGCACACACACACACACACACACACACACACACACACACACAGAGAGAGAGAGAGAGAGAGAGAGAGAGAGACAGAGACAGAGACAGAGACAGAGACAGAGAAATGTTTTTTTCCAGTGGAGGTTGGATCCTGATCACCATCTAGACAAAATCCTCAAACAGGGGTTTCAGGAAACAAGAATGCAGCCAGGCTCTCTCTCTCTCTCACTCACACACGCGTACAGACACAAGACAAAGAGAGAAAAGAAGATAAAAGCGGGCGCGAAGGACGGCTGATCGAGAATTTCCTTGCAGCGGCTGATGGCCTGTCTGTCTACCTTCTTTCTGTCTATCAAACTATCTGGTCGTGTGATTGTGCTTGCAGGACTCTGCTTGCCTGACTGACCAGGTGAAGTGCTGCAGCAGCGATCCGTGAGGACTCGTAGGTGGAGAACTTCTTGGAGGGCATCAGGAGTTCCATCAGGTACTGGCAGAAGACAACGTGCTTGTCCTGCAACCCGACCGCCTTCGCATAGCGGAGCATGAAGGTGTAGGGAGTCGGGAAGGTCAGGTTGAACTGCAGCCTGTTGAGGATCTCAACCTCTTTGTCGAGAACCTCGTTGCGGGTGACTTTGTTTTTGGTCATCCAGACGAGATCATTGACTTCGGGAGGCCAGATCTCCTCGAACTTTGCTCCGAGAAACAAAGACGTGACCGCAACCTGTAGAAAGAAGAAAAAAAGGGGAGTTTAGGTAGGAGTAAGCAAAGGGGGGGAGGTTTGACAAGCAGACAAGCAAACGAAAAGACAGATGTAAACCAGAATATTCTCCTCTGCTTTCTTTCCCGCACCTTCCTTCCTTCCTTTCTTCCTTCCTCTCCTTCTCCCTCCTTGTGCCGTCCATTTCTGTTTCTCTCGCGGATGTTTCTGCTTCTTCCCGACCGCCCTTCCACCTTCTCTTTCACGCTCTCTCTTTCTCAATATTGTGGGCAAATTTGCTCTGTTGTCACTGCCTTTGTTTTTTTTCCACACCCCTCAATCTTCTTCCTTCCCATTTCCATCTCCTTTCTTGACAGGCCATTCCACTGTCTCGCAAAGTCCGACCTCTCTTCTTTCCTCTCATTCTTCTGACAAGCAGCACTATTTCCTTCTCTTGGCCAACTTCATGACAAGCAAGTCAAACAAACGAGTGAGGCTGACTGACTGACCAGCATGAGTTCCTTCTCGGTGGCCAGTCTCCTGCCGATGTACCGGTCCATCAGGTTCACGGCCAGGTAGAGGGACTCCTCGGACATCTTGCACTTGTTCTGTGCCTCAATCATCCAGTCCACCACAATCGCCCTGTAGTCGTCATCCACAGAGTCCCACGCAGGAAACCGGGCAGAGTTCAGGACGTACCCCCCCTGCAGGTGCAGTGCATGTCCAGACAGTGAAGAGACAGCGGAGGAAGGGAGCAAACAAACAGGGAAAGCAGGAGAAGCGAACAACAATGAAGAGAGACGACGCAGAAAAGAGGTAGGAGGAGAAAAACATATGCGAAATGAAGCATCAAGTCTCTGCACAGGAATGAGAATAGACAACCAGCTTGATACTGATGCTAAGGCCCACAGGACGATGGAGAAAAGAGGGGAGACAGACATCTGAAAGGAAAACGTGAAGGCAAGGAAAAAAATAAAAGGGACCAACAAACAAAGAGAAAGGAAAGAAACTAACTGCCCCCATCTGCCTGGCTGACTTACCTCGATGCGCTTGTGGTACCTGTGGACTCCCTTGACGTAGTGCACGAACCAGTCGGGGTCTGTCAGGTGTTCACGGTCGCACTTGGGTGTAGGCACGTATGGATTGTCAATCCCACACGCTGGTTTGGCAGGCACTTGGTAGATCTTCTGTTTGAACCAGATCTGGTCCTGCTTCTTCTCCCGCTGTGAGATTCTCTCCAGACGTTTCTGGCTCTGCTGCTCCTTTCGCTGCTTTCGCTCCTCCTCCTTGGCTCGGGCTTCCGGGTCACCCAACCCCCCATTCTCCTTGTCCGCACCCGAGGGTCCCCCGGACGGCCCCGAACGCTTTGATCGGGAACGGCTTGTCTTAGAGGGTTGCACCCTGCTCTTCTGCACCTTCTTGCTCTTTGATGGATCAGCAAGCTGCAGAGACAAAGGGGGACGAGAAGAAATCAGCACTTGTAGTAAAAGAAGAGTGAGGCTCACGGAATGGAGACAGCCAGAAGCAAATCGACAAAAGAGAAAACGCACTGAGGGAGCCGAAATGTCGAAGCATCCAAATTTGTGGAGAGTCTTCATTCTGGCTCGTGCACCAATGTTTTTGATTGCTCTATTCTACTGTGCTCAC
>JAHBMJ010004808.1:14991-42491 GCA_018398765.1 Chromera velia | reverse complement strand
CAAATTTGCAAAGCAGAGAGCGGAGGCGGAGGAAAAGGGGGGAGAGGGAATGAAAGGGACGGATGAGGGCGGAGCACCCGATCCGATCGCTGGGTGTGAGTGCCGTGTGTCGATCCGCATGCCTTTGCTGTTTGACTTCCTTTCCAATGGAAGAAAGGGGGTTATTGATGGCTGGGAGGGTTTCTCTTGTTCTTCTCGTACATTCACTGTAGCGATTAGTGACGAGGGGCTTCGCGTGATTTGGAATAGACAGGCGAGAGCTCCAGAAGAATCACAAAATCCCCCCTACCCCCCCCTTTCAGTGTGGTTTCCTCGTCGCTTCTGTTCCAACCACGCAGAGTGTGAGTGGGATGGAAAGGAAAAGAAGCTGCTGGTCCGAATCGCATGCGACCAGGAGGCTTTGAGAAGAAAACAGGGTTTGCGTCCCTGTGAGACTGACGGCATTGGTACAGAGGGGAGCAAGGAAGGAGGAGAAAAAGAGACCGGCCTCCTCGCATCCCTGATGGAAGAAGTCTTTTGAATTGAATCAGCTGATCGCTCCCGTGCTGTTTTGTTTGCTTATGTCCATACATCTCTCAAACCGTTCTTTCCTTGATAATGGGCTTAAATAGGGCTTAATATTTTTTTTTTTTGAAATAAATTGCGTCACATGTTGCGTAACTTCAAAGTTGCGTCAGCTATAGTCTTTCGGATAGTCTATTAATTATATATTAAAAACATCTATAGTAAAACACTAGCTAAAGTAAGCCAAAACTTCTGGCAAAACATCATATTGCTACGATCGGTAAATATATTCTGTTATTAATTGACTTCAAGTTTAATTGAATTAAATTAATTCATGATTTTCATGCAAGATCGATCGTTAACTTCGTTTTAACTATATAGCATTTTGCTTTAATTTTTGAAAATTAATGATTTACTGTTGCAGTAGTTATTGAGTAGTGGCTGCTAGAGTGGCTACTTAGGTGGCTGCTATAGTGACGCTCTCACTCAGTTATAAGTTTTTTATTTTCTTTCACTGTGAGACGCCGTCAGAGCCTCAGAGGCGGTCCGTCATACCCTGCAGGTAGCCAGGATTTTACGGGATTTTAGCTTAGGATTTTAGTGGATTTTACGGGATTCTAGCCAGAATTTTAGCGGATTTTAGCGGATTTTGCCCAGGATTCTGCCGGACTCTTAACGTTAAAAATCTAATCCCTACACTTAGGATTTTAGAATCTAAAATCCTGGTAGTGACCATGTTTGATTTGATTTGATTTGATTTGATTTAAGGTAGGGCTTAAGCTCAAATCAAATATCCAGTCAGGGAGGACCTAGTGTTTAAAGACCTATCAAAATACGATCAAATATTTGATCAATATGACTTTCAACCTCAAATATGAAGGTCCCCGAAAAAATTTTGCAGGCACCAATCCGTCACACATGCTAATTCAAATGAAAAAACCTAAATCTTGATGGTTTGCTCTAAAAAAAAAAAACGTTTTGAGCTGCACTGAAATTGACGTTTCACCCCTTTTTACTTCATGCAGAGGTAAACCGATCAGCTGAACGTTTTCCCAAATAGTTGTGTTGACTTTTCTGGTGCTGGAACATCTTTTACGGCCCCCTTTTTGAGCGTCTGCAAACATTTTACACCCTGTAAAGACATGTCACACAATCTGACAGGGTCGAACGGGAAGAAGGAGGCATTTGTTTTTAGAGCCAGGTACGCAAAAAAAACATGGTCCGTGCAAAAGGGGGCAAATGTGATTCAGTTGGTGAAGGTGCATGAGAAGCAGATTATCGCCTACGAGACAGATCTACGGATGAGGTACCCCGCTTTTGACCGATTCGCCACCGGAGACATGTTGTATGACTAGGACATTTTGGATGTGAACCACGAGAGATTGCAGTATGCCCCTGACCCCGAGGTTCGAAAGGCTGCGACCACATTCCCTCTCGGTGTGGAGCAGTTCCAGAAAGGCAAGGGAAAAGGCAATGGGGGGGCTGCTGACAGTGCTGGAGGGGGGGCCGCTCCTGCAGGGCCCGGCGGGAGGACCAATTTGAAACCAAAGGAGGCGGCCGCAGACGCAAATGCTGAGAAGGCTGGGGAGAAACTTCCCCCTCCTAAGAAAGTTATCACTCCGGGTGAAGAAGGCTACCGACCTCTCTATATTCACCTCCAACACAAGAAACAGGGCGGTTTCAACACCAACAGCAATAGCAAATATGTGCGCGGTTCTCCGTCTTACCCCGTTGTCATCTCTCCGCAACCGAATAGAAGCCCAGGAGCACCCACTCCTGGAAAGCCGAAAAGCCAGAGAAAAAGCTCTAAGCAGCTCCCACCACCGATCGATTCGATTCACATTGAAGAAAGTGATCATGAAGAAGAGGAAAAGGAAGTGCCATAAAGCTGAGTGATTGTTACCTCAATTTTGGTACGTACTCTAACTTTATCGTATCAACAAAAAGTCATATGCAATTTCAAATTTATCAATTTTACGTTCTTAATCTCTATTAGTACTAGAGTGAGTCTCAGTAACTAGTGTATATACACTGCCACATAGGCATATTTTTTTTACGGAACTGATAAGTTATAATTTTATATATATTTTTTTAAATTTTTGAAACACACATCAGAAATGTTCTGATAACTATTGTCATGAGAAAAATGATCAGAGTGACAGTAAGTCAGTGACTCAGTGAGGAACCCTAAGAGGTTAACCTCAAATCTTACCTCAAATATCAAATATTTGAGGTTGAAGCTCAAATCAAATTAAATCAAATCAAATCAAATCAAATCAAATCAAATATAATCAAATCAAACATGGTCACTAAATCCTGGAAAAAAGCTAAAATCCTAGCCTCTTGCTAGGATTTTACGGGATTATACGGGATTTTACAGGATTTTACGGAAAAGATATAATCCCGTAAAATCCCGTAAAATCTTGTAAAATCCTGGCATTCATTTCTAAAATCCTAGGATCCAGGATTTTAGTCTTTATAATCCCTAGAGCCAGGATTTCAGATTTTAAAATCCTGGAGAAATAGTCCGGCAGAATCCTGGGCAAAATCCGCCTAAATCCACTAAAATCCTGGCCAAAATCCGCCTAAATCCGCTAAAATCCTGGGCTAAAATCCCGCAAAATCCTAGCTACCTGCAGGGTATGAAAAAACAATTAAATTTTAAATCTCTACATATACCCAAAAACTTTTAAGGTCTGTACTCTCAGGCTAAAAGTTGTATTTCAATTGAAATACAGTCATAGTTTAGTTTATGCCAGAGCTTATATGCATGGTATGAAATCACACTTAAAACTTTATTTCACTTGAATCGTGACTTGATTGATCATTGACTTCAATTTTGTATTCTATATATAGGCCGGTTCAGTAAAACTGTAAAAAGTGCAGCAAAACGATTTTCAGATCCCAAAACTTTGCGTGTCCCAATGACTGAGAGTCGAGTCTGAATCTGACAGACTCAGAGTAATCACTCAGTGTCGGGCTGTCGAGAAAGAGACGGGCCTCAGACGGCCACACTGTTATGCACATCAATCGCGGTAATACGGTGATATGATGTCGAGTCGTTGACAACGGTCAGAAGGAACAACGTGCAAGCGACTGCATGACAGGCGCTGAGTGTGTGGGTGCCGGGTGGGCGGACTGAAAGAAACGGACTCGGGATGCACTATTGCATGATTTGAATTCATATAAATTCAAGCTAATTTCCATTCATGGGGTCTTGATTTTGACTCTTAAATCGGAAGGAGAGCGGAAAAGAGAGGCGAACAACTTCTCGCTCTCTGAATGCACGAAGGGCCGGACAGCAAAACAAACTTGATGAAACAATCACATTAATTGAAGGGATTTCTGGGTCTGAATGCCCAAAAACTCCGTCAGGAATCTGAAAATGGTCTCTGTTCTCTCTTTCCTCGATTTCCCCAGCGACGTCTTGAAAGCGAAACTTCCGGTGCATGATCAGCTTTCTCGCCGATCGAATGAATTCAAACAAAACGTTGCTCTCCATCGTTTACACCATCAAGAGGAAAGGCTGGGGTCTACATGTGTGGTGACGATGAAATGCTGTGAACTGAATTTGTTCCATGTCTCAATGCGTTACTTTATGTCTCAGGTGCGACTTCCATGGTTGGGTGCTGCACGCGACGCAAACTCTCATCAAAATGCCTCCCCCCTCCCCAGCACACGCCCACGCTCGGCTGATTCGTTTGAATCAAGCCATGCAAATTAGATCGAGCTAGGCAGGGGCGTTCCTAAAAATTACATACCCACCAAACTTTCTCCTCCTTTTCTTTGTTTCTCTCTCCACGATGCACGCATCGATCAACGAATCTTATGGAAGGTTAAACCAAAATTCCATCAGAGCAAAAGAAAGAAAGGAAAACGGAAAGGAGAAAGCCAGAGAGATTAAACAAAAGGAGATGGTTGAGGAAAGCCGATCTGATCATTCGCGAAACAAAAACCGGCAGGCGATAGGAGTTCATTTTGATCTGAGTTACCCAAACACCACAGTGAAAGAAAGAAGGGAGAGACAAGGTGTTCAAAAGATGAGGCTGCCCTCACCCACTCCCTCGACCACAACCGGCCGGCTCGT
Organism: Chromera velia; assembly: GCA_018398765.1. NCBI lineage: Eukaryota > Chromeraceae > Chromera > Chromera velia. The sequence goes on along the minus strand of JAHBMJ010004808.1, from coordinate 37,900 downwards.
GCGTATACAAGGCAAGGTACCTTTGTGCAGATGCACACCTTCAAATTCTGTCCTTTCTTATTTCTTCCTCTCTGCCTGCTTGCCTACCGCACTCTTCTTTGCGGCATGTCCTCCCTTATGAGTCCTTCTGAGATCAGTTTCTTCACTCCGTTGCAGTGCAGAGACCCCAAAACCGCAACCACTGTCTTCACCTTTGCCTCACTGACATCCCCACTACCCTCCTCCGACTGCAATACTTCACTTCTATTAGACCTCTTCTGCCTCTTCCTATCATACAAAGTAAACTCCCTGGTATCCTCCCACCCATCAGGCAACTCAATCCCCTCCTCCTCTCTACCAACATCCACGCCCATTTGGCCCAAACTTTCCGAGGAAAGCGCTGCCGACTTTCCCTTTGGCAACGCCAAAAAAAGCGGGGACCGAGGTCGCACAGGCGCTTCCTCTGGCTTCCCCTTCCCGTCGCCTTCCCCCGCTTCCTCGCCAAGTCGTCGGCACTCTTTTAAAATGTTTTGCGCAATTACCTGATTCCGGTCGCGCAACACCGTTTTCAACATGGGTCGGATGTAAGGAAGAAGCGCTACGACAACAAACGCCACCGCCCCCAGGAATTCCACGTACGCTTCTGGTTTTGCTACCACATCCACTGCCCCCCCCTCCGCTGCTGTCTTTGCAGTCCCATCCAAATCGAGGCTGTAAATGAAGTGTTCTAAAACTTCATCCAATAGAAAGAAACCCAATATAAAAGGCCAGTTCTTGTACAGCTTTTCAACTAGCCTTGTCTGCCTGGGGTATCTCAGAAAAGCTACCGGCAGCCCTCGGAGAAACTCACGGTCAAAGAAGTCCTTCCACCCCAAATACCCCTTCCCTGACGGAAGGTGCACTTTCGAAATCTCTCGCAGATCCTTAAAAAGAGACGCCCACCCACCCCTCCATGGTGTCACAAGTTCTATGCACGTCTGTCTGAAGTCAGCAATCAGATTACTGAAGATTGTCCTCACGTTCTCATCACCCAAAATCGTGGGCACACGATGAGCCTGTGCCCTTTCGAAGGCGACAATCATCTCATCGTCCTCCAACCCAGAAGCCGTACCGAACTCCTTCCAACGGTCCGGACATAATTCAATCAAGACAGAGCTGAGCTCCCCCCTCTGCGCTATGTCGTCCAGCGTCCTTCGCACCAGCCGGCCACTGGCTGGGTTGAAGTGCATGCAGCCCAGAAGGACAACACGCACATTCGAAGAAGGCTCGACAAACTCCAGCACACGAGCGCTGGCCCTGTCACCCCGCTCCACGCCATGGCGAATCCGCGACTTCAAAGGAGCAAACGCTGAGCATAGTGGCAACAAGCAACAAAAAAACGCAGCCTTAAAGGCCATTTCCCTGTATCAACTCCGCTGGCGAGAAAGAGAAAGTGAAAGAGACGACGCCCGTGACTAAGAGACGAAGCGCCCTACGAACATCGTGACAGGCTCCCAAGTTCTCACCAGTCCGCTCACACCGACTTCGCACAATATTTCAAGAGAAGTGGAGTTTGTTGATAAAGCAATGTGATGCAGGGCTGCATTCTCGACTGCTCACCGCGGATCTTGGCACTGAGGCTGCATGGAGTCACTGGACAAAAGATCGATACGATTCAAGCATTGACGCACGCAAATGAAAAACGTGCAAAACTTTGCCTGTCGGGGTCAACCTTCATATCCGAATAGTCGGCTATGTATCCGCCGGGTCGATCGGGGCACTTAAGTAAGTCAGTTTTATATCGCCACCATAAAATCTTTCCGGGGCCAAAGTCTCGGCTCGCTTTAATTAACAAAAAGGTGAGTGCCTTAAGCGCACGTGTGCAACACTGCAACGTACAGACTATACAAAATTAATTTGTGCCGCGGCTTTTTTTTGGTCAGGGCCTGCGCGTCAACTGGACACCAAAATCGGTTCTTGAAGCCCCTCCTTCCTTCTCTTTTCTGCACCAACAAGGATCCATGTTACGCTTTCATCTGCACTCTGCTGTCGCACTGTACTTGTAACGGCACTCGCTTGACTGTCTCACTGCCCAGCTGACTATACAAAGCGGAAGGACAAAAAGTTGAGGAACGACTTTGCAAGAAGAAAGTTTGCTGGCAACATGAAATTTGCTGCTGTTGTCGTTACGTGGCTGGCGGGCGCATCTGCACAGTACAACAAGCCCCCTCCCGCAACGAAAGATGCTCAGGTGCCCTACGAAAGGCCAGGTTAGTCAAGATGTGAACTCCTACTGAGCTGAGTGTCCTCACCCCAAAGTGAACCGAGACGGATGCATTGCTCACGTTTTCCTACCCTTTCTCTGTCTGTTTTGATTGCAGGCTCTCTCCCTATCACCAGCTGCGATGAGGGATTCACTCTTGGACCTAGCAAGGAGTGTATGGGCTTCGTGACGGCACCTAAGGAGGTAGGTAATCGGATTTCAGTGACCTGAATGGGTCAATCAATCCAGAAGCTCCCCAAAGATACGCGATGACTTTCCTCATCGTCTGCTCACTTCAACCCTTCATGACTCTCTTCCTTCTTCTCGTGTGTGCAGCCCGTCTGCCCCCCTGAGTTTGAGCTTGAAGGGGACGACTGCGTCAGGGACGTGAGTTACCCTGCCACACCCATCTGCCCTCCCGATTCGGAGGGCCCCGACGCTCTGGACATGTGCCACATCTCTGGCGAGAGCGAGCCCTTTCTCTGGTGCCCCCCGGTAAGTTCTCACTGTGCCCTGCTTGCATGACCCTGTGCATCTCTACATATGTGGGGTCAGATGCGGGAAGAGACTGACCTCCAGTGTGACGCTAGTCCGCGTCTAAGCCAGTCCATTGACGGACATCATGAGAGAAGCAGGGAGGATGGAGGAGAGAGTAAAGAGCGTCGTCGAGGGTCGTCGAGGAGCATGAGAGCATGTTGGGGGATTTTTTGGGAGGCAGGGGCTCGGTCCTCTGCCTCGCAGAGCGAACGAGAGCATTCAGCCAGAGGAGAGAGGAAACGCACAGACAACGTGGGGCGCGGGTTCTTTGAATTGAGGAGGGTCCGAGGGGGTACTACCGAGAGAGAAATGCCGTTTGTCTTCTATGGGAGGGGGAGTTGAGGTGGAAAGGTGAAGAGCTAGGAGCAGATGTGCACTTTTTGGTGAGACAGGTTTTTTGTGGAGAGAACACAGGAGGAGGGGAGACAGGAGAGGGCAGGCAGCTGTACAGGTGCTGGGGGCGAGGGGTCTGGTAGGCTTGAAGAGGAATGTGGAGGGGGGAGGGAGCGCAATTTGACACAACAGTCAACAAGACTATGGGAAAGGAGAGGCACGCAGGGTGTGACGGGAATCTTGTTGAAGTTTCTGGTGTGGGTCGTACCCATCAAGGGCATGAGCGAGAGATTCACAAACAGAGAGAGAGACTCATCCTAGCGCACACACAAAGCACCGGGTTTCACCATTTGTCCATGAGGTCTGCACTTCATTACTAAGTAATTTTCCTTTCCAGGCATGACCCTCTTTCCGATTTCGCTTCCTTCTTTCTCTTTTCTCGTCTTGCTTGTCCAGGCCCCGTTTTTGTTGTCTCTCTCTTTTTCTCTCTCTCTCTTTGTTGTACTTTACCTACCCATTCGATCTCCTCAAGTCTTCTCTTTCATTAACACACCCCTTCCTCTTTCCCCCCCTTTTCAGGACTACGTTCTCACCGGGAGGAATTGCAAGAGGTCCACAGAGGTGAAGATGGAGAAGCACTGCCCCTCTGGTTACACCATGGTGGGAAAGACAAACTGCCAACTGCAGGAAACCACCCCTGCCACCGAGATGTGCCCTGAGGGATTCACAAGAAGCGGGAAGCAGTGCCTTGATCAGTCCACTGCCCCTGTGAATGTCTTCTGCCCTCCCGGCACTATCCCCGCCAACGGGAGGTGCATGAGACAAAGCCAGGTGCCCCCCACCGTCACCTGCCCCAAGGGTCTCAGCCACAGTGCAGGGGTGTGTCAGGAGACCTCTACGATGCCTGCCACACCCGTGTGCGCTGAGGGAACTCTCATGGGTACGCCTTGAAGATTAACGACAGTTTCAGGCTGATTCCTGTGAACAGAATATACTTTTTTTGCTTGTCCTGCAGAAGCCTTTTTCCGCTGATTGCTCCAGATTTCCTCCCGACTTTTCTTTCGTTTCCACGAAAACTTCGGGTAGGCCCAGGGTCCCAAAGGGTAAAAGTCTGTCTCTTTCGATCACACAACCACTTTTCTCTGTTTTCAGTGGCCTCTTTTTCTTCCAAAATGCAAATACCTATTGTTCACAATCCCTGAATGTCTGTCTGCCTGCCCGTCTGCAGACAACAAGTACTGCGTGACCACTGAGGTCGCCGCTGGGCAGCTGGAGTGCCCTACCGGGTACACTTCTGACAGCTCCAAGGCCGAGGGGAAGTGCTGCAACGGAGAGTCTTGCGTTGCCGCGATCCCTCTGTGCCGGTTTGGAACCATGATCTCTCCCGGTCCGTCAGACTTTCAATTCGATCACTTAATTGTCTGTCCGCATTCTATCATTTGTATGACTTTGTTGCATGCCGTGACAAAGACGACGCTCTTCGGGGAGAAGTAAACATTTTCCCTGTCGGGAATGAGACAGTCCTCTCCTTTGTGTGGGGGGGGGGAATGGGGGAGGGGGGTATCTTTTTTCAGGAGTGGCGAGATTCAAAGCTTGTCGAATTGAAGACAGAATATTCATGGTATATCTTTGGATCTTCTGTCATGCAACTTACTTTTTTTCTTTTCTGACTGCGTGCGTGCAGCTGGCACCAAGGGAGGCGTGCCCACCTGTGAGAACGAGATCAGGAACAAGCCCCAGTACGAATGTCCCAAGGGCTACACCATGAACCTCATCGCCTCCAGCGGTGGGTGGAAGTTTTGTGGAGCGTTGATCTGGATTCTTTCCGTTCCCTCGCGTCCTTCTTTCTTTCTTTCTTTCTTTCTTTCTTTTTCTTTCTTTCCTTGCCTTCCTTCTTTCCTTCCTTCCTTCCTTCCTTCCTTCCTTCTTTCTGTCTGTCTGTCTGTCTGTCGAAAGGAAATGAAAAGAAAAGAAAGGACGATATTGTCTTTCTTTCTTTCTTTCTTTCTTTCTTTCTTTCTTTCCTTCTGTCTGTCTGTCTGTCTGTCTTTCTTTCTTTCTTTCTTTCTGCCCCTCCCTTTTTTTTGCCTTTTTTCCTTCGTTTCTTGTCTGTATGCCTCTCTTGATTTCTGCCTTTCTGTTTCATGCTTTCTCTCTTCCTTCCTTTCTTCTTTCCTTCCTTTCTCTCTTTTCCCTTCCATTCTTCATTTTTTGAATCTCACTTCTCTCGTATGCTTCTCCACTTGCAGGCAAGACCAGCTCTGCCACCTGCACGATGACCACCGTGAAGACCCCCCTCGCAAACTGCCCCCCTGGATATGATCTCAACCACGGGATCTGCTTCAGACAGGAAATGCTGGACACCGTCAAGGAGTGCCCCCCTGGCTTCGTGATGGAAGGCAAGACCTGTGCCTCCAGGGATCAGAGACCCGTTGACTTTGTCTGCCCCTCTGACTCCGTGCTGGTCGGAAAGATGTGCGTGAGAACCTTCACAGCTCCCATCGAGAACACATGCCCGACCGGGTCCACCCTCCTCCTCGGACGGTGCATCATGACCGCCACAATCCACTCGGTGCTTGAGTGCCCCAAGGGATACGAGATGGAGATCGAGTCTTCCGGCGGCAAGAACGGTTCCCCCACCGTTCGATGCATTCTCGATACCCATGTGGCCGCCAACATGGTGTGCATCGTCCCTGGTGACGACGAACCCTCTGTCGATGCCGAGCTGTCCAACGGCATCTGCAGTGAGGATGTCACTGTTGACCCTTCCCTGGAATGTCCCGAGGGCTACACTGAGGAGGGAGACTCGGAGATCTGCTCCAAGCCCGAGACCAGAAAAGCGATCTACTCTTGCACGACACCTGGCTACATCTTCGATCCTGTCACCAAGTCCTGCGTCACCCCCCGCCCTCTCCCGACTCCCACCCCCGCCCCCAGCCGCCCCCGCTTTACCGTCGTGACCGCTCCCCTCGAGTATGTCCCCGTCCCGGTGACTGCCAAGAAGGCCCCCGCACCTGTTGTGGTGGAGGTGGAACACAGCCACAGCCACCACGGTCACGGCCACGGCCACAGACATCACGACTAAACGAACGAGGCTTTGTGGTTCGTGTACGTGACTGACGTGAATCTTTTCCCGGCCTTGCACCGTTTTCTGTAGTGTGGAATCAGTTGGGGAAAGTCTTGGATGACAAAGAAAGAGCAGCTCTCGAGAGATTGGCCCTGGGGGTGACTTGAATTCAGCAGAGAGGACGACAGTCATACTCGAATTCAGCAGAGTGGCCGATGTTGTTTCGTTGTAATGGGATTAATTTGTGAATCCATGATGCGTCGAGTAGATCGAGGAAAGTGAAATGCGTTCGTGCAGAATGACTGCCCCCTGTCTGTTTTGTTTGTTCGTTTGTTTTCCTTTTGCGAGAGTGCCAGGGATGCGCATCGCAAGTTTTCCTGAGTCCATGCATTCGTGGGTCTTCATCTTAAACGACTGCGGAAAAGTGGAGCGTGCAGCATGTTGTCGATCCAGTCACCCAGTCTCCATGTGGTGTTCCTTTTTTCTCACTGGCGCAGTCATGAGTCCTTTCGTGCGTGGGTGAGAGAAAGAATGCATGTATGGGTCTGTATGTACAGAAACATGAGTTCTCGTTTTGACGAACGCGCCATGTCCTAAGCTCGCAGCAAGGCTTCAGCATACGGTCAAGCTCACTGCCGTATTGTCAGTTGTGCGGCGGTTATGCTGAAAGCCTCCTGCAAATGCTCTGGATTGAACTTTTTCCGCAAACGACTTAGAAAATATCAGAAACTTGATGAAAAACATAATTTTGATACATGCCAGTTTTCATCATATCTAGGACAGCATGATATAGAATGATAGACTTCAATTTCTAGGTATGTCACAGCAAAAAAAAAAAAACTCTCTAGAAAAACGAGTTATCTACTTTTTTTTTTCTTTTTTTTTTACCTGCAACACTTGTGCAACACCCGTGCAACAGCTAAACAACAGTTGTTCTAGATGAAAAAAAAAGTGTCTTCTGACAAAGAGAGTTATCTATTTTTTTTTTTCTGTGATACCCGTAGTTTAAGTTTATAATTTTTAAACTGTAATGCAGCACTACTGCTAGACTGTATAACTACTAGTGTAATAGTAAGATAACAGTAAGTAACTATAACATTAGAATTATATGCACAGTGTGGTTACTTGTACAGAAACTGCAATAATCTAGGTAATAATACAACTTGTATTATCATAATTTGAATTAATTTCTACAAGAAGTTTTTCTAAATGTTTGAAATAGAATAAATTAAAAGTGTTACTACTGATATCTTAAAACTTAATAATTTGATGAGAAACACTATAGTAGAAAAAAAAAAAATCAGTTCAATAATTCAACTTCAATTAAATCAACCTTAGAAATAGCCCGAGTAAGCCTGAGAATTAACCAAAGTTTAAACTATGATTCTTGTATATTCTTGCAAAGACTGGAAATAATTGAGATCAACCCAGTCACCAAATGATCGATAATGATCGATAATGATCGACGACCCTGCAGTAGCCCTGCAGCGCCCTGCAGTTTCTTTGGGGACATTTTTTTTTATCATTGACTCCGCGGGATGATTTCCCGTTGTCATGCATCGATCTTTGCAGGCGCAACCGATTTTTGTACATCGTACTGAGAGAGCGCGCGCGCATGTCGCGCGATGAGTCTTATAATTCTGGGTGCGTTTGTTTTTTTTTTATTAATACGTACACTATCTTACTTAAATTATGGTGTGTCGTTTCAGGTGTTGTTTGCTCTCTTGAACAGTGAAAATGCAGTGCACTGTGATGCAGAGCACTACTCCTCACTGAGTCCTCAGACCCTTTGTCAAAGACATTCTATCCTTTCAAGTCACTGTGGAGCTCCTCAGTGCAAGCCAGCCTTCCTGCACTTTTGCTTGATGGTGACAAGCGGCAAGAGCATTTTTGTCTTTCTCGGCACAGAATGGCTCTGAAGATTTGCGGCAGCAACACTTGAAGCAACAGTTTTCCTTTTGTCTACTCGTATCAAGGAAAGTGAGCAATGGAAGGCGGGGGAGAGGTCACGTTGAGTCCGTACAATGGAAAAGAGGGGGACGAAGCCGATAAGAACCTCACATTTGATAGATCAATCCCCAAGGGTGGTCTCCCACCCGGAGTGTCAAGTGAGGCATGGCTCCAACTTCTAGAGCGTCTCGATCTCTGTCTGAAAGAATACAAAAAGGAAGGCAAGAAGCTGGCTAACCAAGGCGTCTGCTGGACCATCTGGACATGTCTAACTGGATGTGTGCCTTTGTTGCCTTGTTGTTGCTACTTCCACTCAAAAATTGATAAGAGATTCAAACAACTCGAAGAGGAAGCGTGGCAGAATTTGAGGAAGGAGGTGGTGTTGTTCAATGAAACGTTCGGCCCCCCTAGAGGCCTAGAGATGTTCTTGGACCTCCAGGAAGACAGCGTCCTCTTCGGTGTTGCATTCAGCAAGAGTAAATACAATCCAGTCATCAAGATTCAGTGGGGAACAAAGGGATCCTCTCCCGATGGGGCAGTCCAACCTGTTGTTATCGTTGTGGGCCAAACAGGGGGAGACACTCAAAACGGCACTCATCCAAACTTTGTGCAACAAACACCCGGGCCCACTGTAGGAGGTAATGGAGGAGACGCTCAACCTGCGCACACGCCCTCCTCGCCCCAACCTGCCCCCACAGCATATGGAGGCTACGGAGGGGGACAGTACGGGGGGGGATCGTACAACAACACCGCCACGGGACATTTTCCGCCCCGGTATGAGTCCAAACCGCAACTGCCACCCAGATACGAGTCTAAGCCTCCTGGGTTCTGATCTGCTGGTCAAATTGCTGGCCTGCGTTTTATTCTCCCGATATGATAACATCTGACAAACAACTGTAAATTTCTGAATGGTCAAACGAAAATTGGCATGCGCGACAATCCCACAGTTTCATTCTCTGGCTTTTGAGGTTGGGTTTTTTGGACAAGTTTTCAAATTATAAACTATCCCTGAGAGGAGTACCACGCCTTCCTTCCTTTCTTCCCTCCCTCCTCCCTTCTTTCGTTCCTTCCTTCCTCCTTTCTTTGTTTCTTTCGTTCTTTCTTTCTTTTCTTTCTTTCTTTCTTTCTTTCTTTTCTTTGTTTCTTTGTTTCTTCCTTCCTTCCTTCCTTCCTTCCTTCCTTTCTTCCTTCCTTCCTTGAAAAGTTTCTTCCTTCCTTCCTTACTTCCCTCCTTCCTTCCTTCTTTCCTTCCCTCCTTCCTTCTTTCGTTCGTTCGTTCCTTCCTTCCTTCCCTCCTCCCTTCTTTCCTTCCTTCCTTCGCTCCCTCCTCCTTTTCTTCTTTCTTTCTTTCCTTCTTACTTACTTTCTTTCTTTCGATCTTTCTTTCTTTCTTTCTTTCTTTCTTGAATCCACTCCTGGCACTGAGGCTGGCACTGCAGTCCAAACCACAACTTTCAGTTAGCTGTCAATTAGCTGTCTTTAGTTATCTCTTTTCTAAAACAGCTAGCAACAGTCACTCCTAGAGTCACTTTCTCTAGCCTCAGTCCACTTTTAGAGATCAAAGAGTTGCAGAGGAGCTACTAGCCGTATCTTAGCGCCAATGTAGCTTGTAGCACAGCTATATACGTGTAAATAAAAAAATATGTGTGTTATGTGACTGTGCGTAACTATGTGTCGTCTTAGCGCCAACTATTAGGACTCAGCAAAGCTGAGTTGTACTGAGCTGCCTCTGGAGTACCTCGGAGATACCCTGAGCCTGGGCCTGAGGCAATGAGCTTGTATTTTTATATATTTTTATGTTTAAATCAAATATATTTTTTGTATACCATAACATATCAGCACCCTCAATCATCATTTTTTGTGGTCGATAATATCGACCCAATATACAATACCATGCAGTCAGATGTTTTTATATATATATATTTTTTAATATTTTGAATTGTAGTTCCGTCGTTTGTGTGCATGGATGGTGAAGGATCTGCGCATGGCCCCGGAAAGCGAAGCGGGGGGCACTTAGGAAAGAATTTCGCTGAGCCCATATATACATTCATAGTATTTAAAAAAGTCCCCGGAAAGCTCTGCTCCAAATTGGCTTAGAAAATTAAGCGTCAAAACCACCATGGCCCCGGAAACCGAGGCGGGGGGCACTTACCAAACCATCGCTGGTATCTTTTCGCGCTTTGAAAGAGCTTGCGTGCGTCAACCAGTGGTAATTTTTCTTGCTTTCCGGGGCCGTTCGCATGCAAGCTTGCTTGCGTCAGATATAGCAGGGGCCGCCCCCGCCCCATGCATGCAGTTAATTAGCACCGCGCGCTGCCGCTGTCCGTACGTAATTAACATGCGCAGGAATTAAGTCTTTTTGGTTTTTTTTTTGTCTGACCTTGATTCGAGCTGGATGACAATGGGAACGTTCTTTTGTGTTCTGCATCCTGATCAGAAATGGTGCGATAAATGGACATTTGGCCCGTTGCTCTGAGACCCTTCTGCCAGAATTCAGCGGTTTCTGCATACAACACTTGTTGCAACAGTCAGATATATCAGAGTCCCCATCTCATCCTCCATCGATTCGAAGATGTCAGACTCCGCACGCGTTGAACCATTGAATCCCGACCCTGAGGCCGGCAACGCACAAGCAGAAGCCTCTCAATCCGATCAGCAATGCCTTCCTAAGACGCTGTCCTCCACAAAGCGCCACTGCTGTTTGGCACTGCCAGTTCCTCTCTGGCTGCTCTACACGGTCCTGGCTGTTGCACTTTTCTTCGTTATTCGCGCCCTCTTCTACTGGATCATGATTTCCTCGGGCATCAATGCATATGCGCCCACAATTTCTATCCTGGGGTACACCTCATGGGCAGGGCAGTGGAAGACGGGGGGCGAGAAGCTGAAGTCTGCCAAGCTGCAGCTGACAACATCCACAGACATCAAGGATGAAGGCGTGAAGACCGCCCTGCTGAATCTAGGCCCCGACTCTCCGACGACAGACACCGAAAAGGTGGAATCCTTTATTCAGGAAAACAAAATCGATGTGGTGACCTTCGGAATGTCGGAAGGGAAAATCAGCCCCCTGCTTCAGCTTTATGAAAAGGGTTGGCCCCTCTCTGCTCCCCTGACCAACCAGGGAATGTCCAACGAAGCAGACCTGTTGCGCGTTGTTGACAAAGACAATTTTCAACAGACGCTGAAGGACAGCGGCCTTGAAACCTACACCATACCCAGCTACAAGGCAGCCAGCCTGGTGAGCTGCAAGGAAGTCCCAGCCCCCGAGAGCGACTCTTCCGTGCCAGAGAGGTGTCAGACAGATCAAGACCAGGTGGCAAAGGAAGGCGCTGTCTTTCCCCTATTTGTCAAACCAATTCAGGGAATGGGAGGCACTTCACATGCCTACCTGTACAAGAAAGTTGATACCCCAGAGGCCCTGGCTGAATTCTTCAACACCCCCATCGAGTCCGGGGGCGGTGGGTTCAAATTCATCCTTCCCTCCGACTTCACAGTCCAAGAATGGGTGACTTCTAAGTACGAAGACTCCTTCCACTTCCTCTACTCAGAGGAGCACGGAGGATTCCTGCACCTCAAAATCACCAGAGATGAGTACACGACTGACGACGCTGTAGCTCACCATAACCCCAAGCGCACGCGAAAGACCCTAGAACGGGACTCCGTGCCTCCGGAGATGATTGCAAATTTCGGCAAACTGCTGAGGAATGTGCACTACCGGGGCATCGGTTGCTTCGACATGAAGTACAGGAACAGCGACTTGTCGAAGCCCATGGTGATGGAGATGAACCCCCGAGTGTGCGGGTCCATGCCCCACTTCCGTGACTACGGTGTTTGGATGAGGGCGTGGACGCGTCTTTACGTTGTCAAAGAATGATGAATGGATTCAAGGGATTGAAGAAAGATGAATGGATTCAAGGGATTGTGAGTGAGTGAAAGATGCTCAGGCGATTGCATGCATGCCTTCTTGTAAATGCTCTCTATAGATGTACTCCTTGGTTTGTGGGGGATGTACATGCATAGCAGTTTTCATTGGTGGTTTGGTGCGTTGTACGTATTCGATCTGCGTCTCTGTGGCATGCATTTGTGAAGAGAAACGACATGCAAGACTTTTGCATCAATTGCTGCATGTGTACAGTTCCCGTGCACCTCCTGTGTCTGCATCAGTTCGATCGTGCGTTTGATGAATTAATCCCTGCTTCTTGAACCACAGTGCGACCTGTGTGGACTCGGATGTGAAATTCGATCGTAATTATGAACTATCCTAGATTGGCATGCAGGCTTCCTCATCCCCCCCCCCCATGAATGTGTGCTCTGGGTTGTCCTCAAAGCCTTGCTAGTGGCTTGGGATTTGGCGTCGCTAAATCTAGGATTTAACATGATTTAACCCTCAATCATCATCATCATCAGATCAAGTGGCTAATAAGTAGCATTAGTTTGAGCTTCTAACTCTTTATTGTCCATAAATTGAATCACACAAAAAAAAAGATATAAAAAAAACGTATGTAAAAAAAATGTACCAAAAATATTTTTTTATAAAAAATAACTATATAAACTTTTCAAAAATTATTATATAATTTTTTTTTCCCTTTAAATTTTTTTTTAAAACTATATACAGAGTTAGAAGCTCATATTAAGTATATTATAAGAGATCAACAATTAGCTGTTAAGCGTTGTTAGTTTAAGCTTCTAACTAAGACTAACTCTTTAATATAGCTCTTTTAAAAGAACCCTCCAGGTAGCCAGGATTTTACGGGATTTTAGCCCAGGATTTTAGCGGATTTTACGGGATTTTGGCCAGGATTTTAGCGGATTTAGACGGATTTTGCCCAGGATTCTGCCGGACTCTTAACGTTAAAAATATAATCCCTATATCTAGGGTTTTAGAATCTAAAATCCTGGAAGAAAGCTAAAATCCTAGCATCTTCTTAGGATTTTACGGGATTATACGGGATTTTATGGGATTATACAGGATTTTATGGGATTATACGGGATTTTACAGGATTTTACGGGATTTTAAAGAAATGAATAAAATTAAATTCAAAGATGAATGATACACTTCAAGGCTGCACAGAAGGTGTTGGGATTTCTCCCTGGGCCGCTTTCCGGGGCCATTGGCAGTAGGCCGTGCGCGCATATAGAGAGGCGTGATGCATAGCATAGAAAATGCAGTGTTGCAATGTAGCAATGCATAGCAATGCATGCAGAAACTGATCGATCCATCGTAGCGTATATCTCTGGCTAAAGCCAAGACAGACGGCCTCTCCTATGAACCTGAAAGTATGACGGAATCTTTATCAATCAGTGGTCAGACTTGAGTGTATTTTGAGTGCACTACTTCTTTTCTCTGGTTGCCATGGCTCACCGGACGCGTCTTGCTTCGGTTGAGCAAGAAGTGGTTGCCTTACATGAGGGCCAGGCAGAGATCCTTTCTCTTTTGAGATACCTTTCTGGAGAGGTGGGTGGAGCTCGACGCCCACATGTAGTAGGACAGACTGATACCGAGCATGAAGATCGTCCCCTGCCCAACCAGTTTGGAGTAGGAAATTTCGTTCGAGCTGGAGTCATCTCGGAGGCGTTCCTCCTAATTCGTCCTCCCTCGGGTGATCTCCCGGCTCCCCCTTCCGGGGGACTGCCTGCCCCCCCTTCAAGAGGACTCTCCGCATACACTCGAATGGTGCGAGGAGGCTTGTCGCCGCCTCCCGGACTCTCGCAGCCTCCTACATTCTCGGATCGTGCGCCCTTTGTGCCCGTAGAGGGGCCTGCACATTCAACTGAAAAGTCGTCGTCTCCTTCGGATCCCTCGTCTTCTTCTTCCGACTCAGGCAGTTCTGCCTCGAGTCACTCCAGACGCCGACGTCGCCGTCGTTCCCGCAGGTCTGGGCGTGGAAAGAAGGTGGACATGGCTGCTGTCCCCAAGTTTGAGGGGAAGCAGCACATTCAGGAGTTCGCAGATCTTTGGGCCCCGTACACCCGTGTACACCTCAAGCGGAGCAACTTCGACTCGGATCAGGAATGGCGTGACAACATCATTCTCGCCCTCAACCACGCCACCAACGGCAATCGGCAGTTCAAAGCCGATGTCAGGAAGCTGGGGAAGGGAAAGAAGATCCCTGTCGAGCAGGTTGTCGACAAGCTGCTTGAGGAGTACGAGTCTGCTCTGCTTGCCCAACAACTGGCAATCAGAGAACGCGTCTGCCATTTTCCCTGGGACATCCAGAAGAGGGATGGAAAGGGGAGAGTGATCTATCCCGAGAACACCGAGCTCTCGTGGCCAAAGATCGATGACCGTCTCGATCGTCTGATGATGGACGCTGGGGAGATCGACATGGAGGTGACTGTGAAAGAGAAGAAGGAGATGGTGATCTAGGCACTCACGCCTGATCAGCAGAGAGGTCTCTTATCCGACATTAAGAAGCAGTACCCTCACATGAGGGTGGCAGACCTCACTCAGATCTCGTGGGAGGTCATTGAGGAGTGGTTGGTCTGGTATACCTCTTTCGAGAGGAAGGGCCCAACTAAGGAGAAGCCGAGGGAGAAAGCAAACCGCACAAAGGAGAACGGAGACCGCAGACCCAGATGCCACTGGTGTCAGCGAAGGGGGCACTTTATGAATAAGTGTAGAGACAAGGCGGCAGGGAAGCCCAGAGTCCCTCCCCCTGGATAGTCCGGTTCCCCTCCTCCCCAGCAGCAGCAGCAGCAGTCTTCGGGCTCAGGATCCCAGTCTTCTGGCTCTTCTGGCTCTGGCCAGCAGGGTTAAAAGTGACCACACTCGGGGTGTAGAGGTGCCGCGGTCCTTTCTCCGGGCGTTGCCATGAGCAATCGCTTCGGGCCGTTGGCAGATGAAGGAGAAGAGGTGGAGTGTGCGTTGAAGGCAGGCAGAAACTTCCACAAGGCACCTGTAGTGGACTCAAGTGCAAGCAGACATTTCTTTGGATGAGATGTCTCGTCTTGTGTTGTGGAGGTGAGAGAGGAAGAGAGCGAGTTTGTGGGGGTTGAGGGAGGCATCTTTCGTTCCTCCAAGGATGTCACCGTGGAGCTCTCCGGAGTAGAGACGGTCGATGGTGGTGAGGAGACGACACGTCTTGACGGATCGTTTTCTCAGTCGGTTCCCCTTTCTCTTTAATTTATCTATGAATGGTTTCTAGGAATGGTTTGCGTCTCCAGAAAGTGTGTCAGCCGTTTTGGGTTGAACTTCCCAGAAAAGGGGGAGGCATGTTCCATGCACGTATGCATGAGCGAGAAGGTGTTCTTCTTTTAAATATGCATGGGCGTGCGGCTTTGCAAGGTGTGAATGAGAGGAATGGCTCCTTTTGTATGCTCTTGAATGTGGATGCCAGCAGTCAGACAGATGCATCTGCATTGCATGGGGGCTCGTCCTCTTTGCAGAAAGATAGTTTGAAGGAGGGAAAGCAGCGGAAGCGCCCGCCACACCGGCTGGGATCCGAGCAGAGATCGCGGCGCCTTCAGTTCCCTTCTTTAGGTCAGATAAGTTTGCGAGAAGTTTTGATGTGGCACAAGCGTTTTGGGCACTCGACTGGCACTCGTTTGTATGCGACTTTGAAGGAGAAAGGTCTGGCGTCTCGTGTGAGTACGAAAGCATGCGATGAGATTAGACGTATGTGCCGTCGATGCAGAGAAGTGAATGCACTGATGAAGAGAATCCCTCAGAAGAGTAAAGAAGGCATGGTAAAGGAAGAATTTAATGATCGCATCATTCATGATATGTTTTTTTTGCCTGGTGGTAAGCGTGCGTCTGTGATTGTCGATTCTGCGTCTGGCCGTGTGTCTGGAATGATTCTTCCCTCGAAAAGAAAGGCTGTCCGTCATCTGACTGCTTGGTGTCGGAAGTAAAAGAGACTGGCTGAGAAATTAAAAATAAAAGCAAAGCCCCAGATTGTCTGCACAAATAATGGAAAAGAATTCATTGGGGAAAAGAAAGGCCAGTATGAGTATGTGTGTGACCAGGAGACCATCGTTCATCAGAGAGGCCCTGTATACACACCGCAGCCGCAAAGAAAGGCAGAGAGAATGAATTGCACGATCAAGCGTCTCCTCTGGAAGTTGCTTTTAGATTTAGATCTGCCTCGGTACTGTGGTAAATGGCTCTTCAATGGTGTGATCGATGTATTGAATGAGTGTGTGTGCAGTGCGACTGGTATGTCACCTGACTCTTTTGTATTTGGTTCTGAGGCTGCCCGTTCTATTTCTCCCATCTCTGTTGGTGATCGTGTTGTGGTGACTGACCCTCATCCCCTCCCCTCGTCTGGCTTGCCTGTTTGTGGGAAGGAAGGAATTTTTTGTGATGTCGAGAGTCTAGGTCGAGAGTGAGTCTTGCGTGATGGTGATTGTGAAGACAGAGAATAGACGTGGGTGGAAGCCTTTGCGTGTGTATCCGAGTGGTGTTTCTTTGATTGAATGGTATAGGTTGAATGCTTCCCCTGACCTTGCAGAGTTCGGAGGTGCGGCAGCTGCACCTACCGATGATGTGGATCGTTTTTCCGACTTCTCTTTCGATGATGATGAAGAGGTCGATGCCAATGCGATGGGAGGTGCTGACCTTGTTGCTGTCCTCTCTTCTTCTCGTGCGCAGGCAACTTTCTTCGATGGTGTTTCCGCTGCGGCTATCCGTCAGTTGGAGCACGTCATAGGGAGTCAGCCACCAAGTGTTTCTGCACCGTTTTCTCTTCCCTCTCAGGGTACTGCAAGTTTGCGTCTTCCAGCCGGCCAACTGGAAGTACGAGCCCAGCAGCAGGGGGTGAAGAGTAGGTAGGAAGAGGCAAAGCAGTCGGGGCGGGACGCTGCACCAGCTGCTGAGTCTGAAGAGACAGAGAGGGAGGAAGAGATTGTTCTGCCAGACATCCCTGATGATGATTCTCTCTTTGGGGCAAATCTTCTGAAGTCTGATAGCGGAACCACTGCAGCCGGCCTGCTTGCTCGCGAGAGTGGGCCAACCAGCAGCAGAGAAGAGAAAGGAGTGCAGGTAGCACAGGAAGATGAGGGAGTGCAAGAGGCACAGGATGATGGAAGGAAGAGAGAGAAGGAAAAGAAGGAAAAGGAAAAGAGAGTCATGCATCTGTCGGTTGATAAGAAAGTCATTGACATCATGATGGCACATGTGAATCCCCGAAAAGGACATGTCATGGCAACGGAAGAGGAAGTGAGAAATGGAAGTCACGATGGAGCTATGAGAGAGGAACTGAAGAGTTTTCAGAGAAATGAGGTCCTCAAAGTGGGGGGTGTGCGAGTACCCGCAAGGAAACGGGTAATGAAGACGCGGTGGGTTTTAACCTGGAAGATGAAAGGTGGAGAGAGAGTCCCCAAGGCCAGATTGGTGTGTAAGGGCTTCCAGGATGACAGAAAGAACGTTAAAACCTACAGTGGGACGGCAGCTTGGTGGGCGTTGCTTGTCTGCTTTGTGTTTGCTTCGACCAAAGGATGGAAGGTAGGAAAGTCGGACGTTCGCACAACATTTTTGACTACACCGATTTCCGATGATGTGTTTGTGCAGCTGCCAGGCCGAGTTCCTGAGGGGTCACCTGAAGGGTTCGCGTCTGGTGAGATGAGTCAATTGCTGCGTGCGATGTACAATCTGAAAGATGCGCCTCGCCTCTATGGTCAGCACTTCAAACGGATTGCCGGAGAGTGTGGATGGGAAGAAGTGACTGATAGGGTTGCTTTTCTGGTCGGTAACAGATCTAGTCTACCGGTAATTGCCGGTAACCGGTAATGNAGTCAGCCAGCAAGTGTTTCTGCACCGTTTTCTCTTCCCTCTCAGGGTACTGCAAGTTTGCGTCTTCCAGCCGGCCAACTGGAAGTACGAGCCCAGCAGCAGGGGGTGAAGAGTAGGTAGGAAGAGGCAAAGCAGTCGGGGCGGGACGCTGCACCAGCTGCTGAGTCTGAAGAGACAGAGAGGGAGGAAGAGATTGTTCTGCCAGACATCCCTGATGATGACTCTCTCTTTGGGGCGAATCTTCTGAAGTCTGATAGCGGAACCGCTGCAGCCGGCCTGCTTGCTCGCGAGAGTGGGCCAACCAGCAGTAGAGAAGAGAAGGGAGTGCAGGTAGCACAGGAAGATGAGGGAGTGCAAGAGGCACAGGACGATGGGAGGAAGAGGGAGAAGGAAAAGAAGGAAAAGGAAAAGAGAGTCATGCATCTGTCGGTTGATAAGAAAGTCATTGACATCATGATGGCACATGTGAATCCCCGAAAAGGACATGTCATGGCAACGGAAGAGGAAGTGAGAAATGGAAGTCACGATGGAGCTATGAGAGAGGAACTGAAGAGTTTTCAGAGAAATGAGGTCCTCAAAGTGGGGGGTGTGCGAGTACCCGCAAGGAAACGGGTAATGAAGACGCGGTGGGTTTTAACCTGGAAGATGAAAGGTGGAGAGAGAGTCCCCAAGGCCAGATTGGTGTGTAAGGGCTTCCAGGATGACAGAAAGAACGTTAAAACCTACAGTGGGACGGCAGCTTGGTGGGCGTTGCTTGTCTGCTTTGTGTTTGCTTCGACCAAAGGATGGAAGGTAGGAAAGTCGGACGTTCGCACAACATTTTTGACTACACCGATTTCCGATGATGTGTTTGTGCAGCTGCCAGGCCGAGTTCCTGAGGGGTCACCTGAAGGGTTCGCGTCTGGTGAGATGAGTCAATTGCTGCGTGCGATGTACAATCTGAAAGATGCGCCTCGCCTCTATGGTCAGCACTTCAAACGGATTGCCGGAGAGTGTGGATGGGAAGAAGTGACTGATAGGGTTGCTTTTCTGGTCGGTAACAGATCTAGTCTACCGGTAATTGCCGGTAACCGGTAATGGCCTCAGTCTGCCTTCCTTTTACCGACAAAAAAAATGACAAAAATTAGGGTCCCAAAAAAAAAATTTCGCCTGCGGTGCCAACCTTCAAAAACATGTTTTTAAGTGTTTGTTGGCATTTGAAAAGCCTATTCACACATAAAAAAAAATAAATAAAAATATTAAAAAAATATAAATTTTTAACTGCTTTACCCCTATAAGTAGCAAAAAGTTCTAACAGCTCTATGACAGCATCTGTCCAACAACTACTCTCTTTTTTGACTTTGCTTCATCTCTCACTGTTCTGCTTCTCTGTATATCAGGCTTTAACCGTTGTTAGAGAGTGATCAAAGTAAGAGACGGAAAAAGTCTACTTCTTTCTGAAAAACGAGGAGATGGTAAGCTTGCGGCTCTGTACTTACACAGCCCCTGCCCAGTTTGCTGAGGGGGGAGAAGTAAGAAGAACATTGCCTCCTCGAGCTTCCCCCATGGTGCGGCTGGGTCTAGGGTTGGGTGGTCTCAGACGGAAAGAGGAAGGGGCGGATGCGACTGCTACATCGCGGCTGTAAAAAAAAGCCGGAGCGACCGGCACCTAAGGGGACCGAACACTAGCAGAGGCTGGGGCAGAGGGGGGGAGAACACAAATCATGGCTCTTTTTGGAGAGTCTTCTTCTTCTACGTTGCGTCTCCCTCTTTTCTTCCCTCTTCTCTCTAAAGGCGGCAGGTCTCTGGACCTTTCTTCCCCTGCCTCCTCTTCTTGTACCTGCACCTCTTCCTCTACTGTGCCCCCCCCGTTTGCCTCGACATCGTCTCCTACCTCTTCCTCCTCATCCCCTCTCCTCCTCTTCTTCCTCGCTCTCTTCTTCGGACTCCTCTCCTTCACCTTCTCCAGGCTCTCCCTCCTCCTCCTCTTCCTCTTCCTCCTCACCCCTTTCCCCCCCTTCCTCCTCTTCCTCCCCACTCTCTTCCCTCTCCTGCTCTGCTTCTTTACCCTCTCCCCTCTCTCCCTCTTCCTCTGTTAGAAGACGAGACCCATCGCTTCGACCTACGTCATCTTCAAGCACACTGGCCGCATAGCTGTCCCTACAGATGACGCATTGACTTTTTAAATTGAAGCGTGTTTGTGAAGAAGGAGGCAGGAAGCGTGAAGGCTGTGATGGCTGTTTATATCGATGATTTGCTTGTGTTCTCTGATGATCCCGTGCGTGATCTCAAGCCTCTGTACAAGCGTCTTGAAATGGATGAGCCTGAGATTCTTGAGTGTAGGGGTGAGATGGGTTACACAGGGATGGAGGTGAAGAGAACAAAGGAAGGCTTTGCTCTCTCGCAGAAAGCTTATCTCAAATCAATCCCTGTACAAAAGGAAGACCTTCCCTGCAAGTCTTTGTCTCTTGAACTCATTGAGTTATCAGCAGAAGAGCAGACAGACGAATCTTTTGTGAGTGTCATGCAGAAAGTGATGGGTGTGCTTGGTTAGGTTTGTTACACGACTGCCGATCTTGCATATCTGTTCAGTGAGCTCTCCCGTTACAATTCTTGCCCTTCTGGTTCAAAGCTTGTGGCTGCTTTACTTGTATTGATTCGCGTGCGTGAGAAGCGTGACTGCCTGCAGTTCGGCGGAGTGGATGATCCGAAGCTTGCTCTCTTTGTTGATGCTGCGTATTCTCTTTCTCGCTGTGAAGGGAGAGGGGGGTTTGAAGCGTATCTGGTTGACAAGAAAGAAAGTATCGCAAACATGAGGTTCTCGAATCTCGTGGTATGGAAGAGCAAGAGAATCAAAAGAAAACTGATTTCCTCCACCTCTGCAGAGTTGTGTGCGCTTGTAGATGGCGTGAAGCAGTCGTTTCAATGGAAGCGACTTGCTGAGGCCCTCTGGATGAAGCCTCTGGAGGTTGAGGTTTACACTGACAGCGCTCTTCTGATGGAGCAGTTGGAAAGTGGACAGTCCAGACGGGAGCCTCGCATGGATGGTCTGTTGGTGTATGCGCGTCAAGAGCTGAGAGCCTTAAAGGCAAAGGTACTGTGGGTACAGACAGACAGACAGAGAGCGGACAGACATACGAAGTACAAGATAGAGAGGGACAGAGGAAGTCAAGCTTCCAAGTTTGTGCAAAAGCAGATGAAAGGAGATAAAAAGGTTCTGGATTTTGCGAAGGCGTGCAAAGGAAAGCGAAAGAGTGACTCTCGTGGTAGCTCTCGAGTCAGGGGGTGATTGATGGTGATTGTTGGGATTTCTCCCTGGGCCGCTTTCCGGGGCCGTTGGCAGTAGGCCGCGCGCGCATAGAGAGGCGTGATGCACAGAGATGCAGTGTTGCAATGTAGCAATGCATAGCAATGTATGCAGAAACTGATCGATCCATCGTAGCGTATATCTCTGGCTAAAGCTAAGACAGACGGCCTCTCCTATGAACTTGAAAGTATGACGGAATCTTTATCAGAAGGGATAACCGGCATCGATTGTGATCGACTTTTATTTCATTGTTTCTATTTATGTTAAAATCCCGTATAATCCCGTATAATCCTGTAAAATCCTGGCATTCATTTCTAAAATCCTAGGATCCAGGATTTTAGTCTTTATAATCCCTAGAGCCAGGATTTTAGATGCTAAAATCCTGGAGAAATAGTCCGGCAGAATCCTGGGCAAAATCCGCCTAAATCCTAGCCTAAATCAATCAATCAATCAATCAAATCCGCTAAAATCCTGGCCAAAATCCCGTAAAATCCGCTAAAATCCTGGGCTAAAATCCCGTAAAATCCTAGCTATCTACAGGGAATGTATAAAAATTGATGTTAATTTTACAAAGTGTACCAAAAATTGACATCGATATCAATTTTTGGTATACACTTTTCGGGTACACTTTTATAGGCCCGGCCGGGGCTCAGGAAAAAAAAATCGGCCCGACTTTTTGAAAAACTTCAGAAAAGGTCGTGTTAGATTCATTGTAGACCGCTCTTGTAATAACCAAACTGCCTCGTGCGTTGCCGCCAAACGCTAGACGCCGAGAAATGGGCTGATGGCGACGGCGTATGATGATAATGAGGAACAGATTCGACAGAAACAGGTACGCTGACATGAACTTGTGTACGATACCAGGTACAATGACTCAGTGGCACCGTCACGCAGACAGATATGATACAAGGGACCTGCATCTGGGTTGCTCACATCCAATGAATGAATGTATTGAGGCAGTTACATCTCCAGAAGAACCCCTTCCCCCCTTTCCCCCTCGGCTTCTGTTTCTCCGGCTGCGAGGCTTGAGCTGCCCACCCCTTCGTTTTTCTTCACGCTCCGCAAAGGCACGATCGGAGCTGCGTACAACTTGTTCCCGTCTTGATCGTGGAAGAATACCCTCATGCCCTCGGAGGAGACTTGGAAGGACGCAAAGCCGGAGACCGCACCAGTCGGGTTGTGGCCTGCCGCCAGGAAGTATTTCGTGCTGTCGGCAGGAACTTTCTTTAGGTTCGTCGGATCGTAGCAGCACTCGTCGCCTGTTCCGGAGACAAAATATTCAACGTTTCTGTTTGATATGTGCATCTGACAGTGGTCGTGTCCACTCAGGTAGTGGGCGCTGTATTTCTCCAACAAAGGCACCAGGTGGTTGACGAGGAAGGAAGTCGGTCCGTGCGAACACACAGACCACACTGGGTAGTGTCCACTGACGAGAATCAAGTCAGCGCTGCTTTGTGAGAGCTTTTTCTCCAGCCAGGAAAGAGACGCCAGGGCAACAGACATATCAGCCGGCCCTGTGGGGGGAGAGAAGTAGTCGGGATCGTTCTCATCAAAAACCCCGTTGGTTCCACTCAACAGAACTGTGTCGAGAAGAATGAAGTCCGCCTGCAGGGCTCTGCCTGTGGATGGATCTGCCCACTCTCTCGAAAAAGCGTAGTTGTAGTCAGGGAAGTTCCAGTACTCGTTGTCATGGGAAAACTCTATCTGGGCACTCACGTTGCCCTTGTGGTCGTGGTTGCCTGCAGAAGAAAAGTTTCATACACACACACACACACACACACACACACA
>JAHBMJ010004808.1:0-14856 GCA_018398765.1 Chromera velia | reverse complement strand
GGGGGGGGGGGGGGACAGGGGGAGAAAAATAGGTCGAAGTTTTATCATGAAGCAAAGAACACAGCACTTCAAAAGAATGTCTGTCAATCACTCATGAATGTCCACAAGAGAACACCACGTTCTCTTTCTCTGTCTGTCTTTTCTGTCTTTTCTGCCTTTCTTTCTTTCTTCCTTCACGCACCGTCACGCTCATGCAGACCGGTACAACCGCGCAGACAGACAGCTTCTGACAAGAACATCGTCACAAGCATATCAATGATCGTGGGGATACAGGGACGCGGGCACACACAGAGGGGAGGAGGGAGGGAGGGAGGGAGAGAGAGAGAGAGAGAGAGAGAGAGAGAGAGAGAGACAGACAGACAGACAGAGAGGCAGAGAACTAGGAGAGCAAACAACGAAAGTGGCGGGGGGCGAATGAATGAATGAATGAATGAATGAATGAATGAATGAATGAATGAATGAATGAATGAATGAATGAATGAATGAATGAATGAGTGAGTGAGTGAGTGAGTGAGTGAGTGAATGAATGAATGAATGACGGAGGGACGGAAGAAAAGAAGGAAGGAAGGAAGGAAGGAAGGAAGGAAGGAAGGAAGGAATCAGGGAAGCCAGAACGAACGAACAAACTAAAGAATGCAAATAGAAAGACAAAAGTGGTGAGACGCGCAGTGCTGGACACCGTGTGTGTGTGCAGCCGCATGAGAGAGGGGGAGAGGGGCCTAGAGGCTGACACGGAAGGCCGACAAAATCACGAGGGCAACGCTTCGAATCAAGCTAGAGAATCACAAAGAATGAAAGCCATTTGGAGAAAGACTGAGAGACACAGACAGACAGAGAAAGAGCTACGTAGACGGGGAGTGAGCCAGAGACGGGGAGACGGGAGATGAGGAGACGGGGAGACGTGGAGATGGGGAGACGGAAAATTACTTGGACTTACCTGCACACATGTACCAGGGCACCCTCAAGCTTGGCGTTTCCTGGATGTAAATGTCTTCCCACGTCTTTATGAATCTCTTGTCGTGATCATCAGAGGGAATGCCGCTGGAGTAAAAATTGTCCCCTAAGGCAAGCACGAAGGAAGCCGAAATTTCTTTTGCCACTTTGCCCATCCCTCTGGCGGCTTTCTTTTGCATGGGAGTGTAATACGGCCACACACCTACACCACCCCAATCTCCTAGTATCAGGAAGTTGAGCCCATTTTCTGCAACAGCACATGCTGCAAGCACAGCGATGGACACACTGAAGGGAAATGATACCATAATCAATCGACGATCAAAATCCTCTTGTCAGATACATACGATGATCAAAAGAGCGTCACATACAGGCGAGGAACACGCCATGTTCCGTCTGACTCCGTCACAATCTGACACTTATGCCCACCAGTGCCCACCGCTGCTCTGGATCTGATTCAAATGAAAGTCCGAATTTAAAAGAGTTTACAGTGCAAGCTGGGAGCATCTCAGTGGGAGTCTGCATGGAGTCTGCAGTCCCGCGCGCGCTCGATTCAGCTGCCAGGCCGCGCGCCTGCATGGAGGGCCCGCGAGGCCGAAAAAGCCCGAGGCGCTATGCAAGCGCGCGTATGCACTTCGTTGCACTTTTTCATGCTTTTCCCCCCTCCAACCATCTGCAGCCTGAGCTGTGCTGTAGGCAGTCTACTTCGAACATCTTAGAGCCCCTTTGCTGGACTGTCATGGACAAGTGGTTCCCAGCAGGTGCACTGAGAGCCCGGCCGGCCTGAGTAGTCCAGCAAGTGCGCAAGATTCATGCAGGCCGTCTCCATCGTGCCATCTTTCGTCTTGACCCGGTGCTCGACGGAAGGGGCGACGAGTGCGTTGGTGGTGTCCAACCTCCTTTTTTCCTCAGAGCACGCGTTTAATCGAAGATGCCTTCTGAGGAGTGTGGTGTGTTGGCGTCGCTTCTTGACTCTCCCGAAGATGGCGACGACCCTGAATTTGGCTTTCCCCTCTTTGGATTCGATGTAGACGGAGACGGAGACGGGACGGCTTCCGTTCAGAAGGCAGACGAAGAAAGATTCGCTGAGATTCGAAGCCGTGAAGAGGCGGCAAAGCGACCTTGGCGAGCAGAGGGCAGTCCTGTGTGTGGTGTGAGTGGATTGTCTGACGTCTGCACGGAGGTTCCTGGTGTGTGGCAGCTTCCTCTCGAGTCAGGTGGACGCGTCCTCTTCCGAGAAGGCGACGGTGTGGGTCATGGGGGGGACATCGTTGGAACAGGGGCCAGAGTGTGGGACTCCGCACTTGTAATGGCAAAATTCTTGGACACAACAAGCAGTCGTACGGTTTCTCAGGCAAAGTCTGGTGAGGCGCTCTCGCTGAAAGGCGCTCGGGTGATCGAGTTGGGCGCTGGCGTGGGGTTACCGGGTCTGTGTGCATTTCGGTTGGGGGCGTCTGATGTTGTGTTGACCGATGTTGACGCACGACTGCCGTTGTTGGCCGAGAATGCGAAACTGAATGAGGCCGACATGCTGCGCAGGCCGGGAGAGGAGTTAAAAGAGAGGGCAAATGTGAGTGGGGAAGAAACAGAAGGGGCAGGTGATGCGAAGGGAAGAGACTCGCTGTTGTTGTCGTTGAGGGCAACACCGTCCAAGGTGAGGGTGGAAGCCCTCGACTGGAGACGGTTGGAAGAGGCACGGAGGCGTCTGGGAGAGTTTGACTTTGATGTTGTTCTTTGCACCGATCTGCTTTTCAATGATGAGGCCATCCCTCTTTTAGTTGACGTTATTGATGCTGCTGCATCTCGACGTAGACCGGCTGTCGTGCTGTCGTGCTGTGAGCATCGGTGGCCGGGAGCTGAGCGCTTCTACTCGCTTCTTGAAGGGAGAGGCTTCACGGTCTCGCCTGTTGAATCAAGAGAGCAGCATCCTCTCTTCCAACACAGGAGCATTCACTTATTCAAAGCAACGCGGCAGAGGGACTAGGCCGTTGGCTCTCTCTGGTGCACCGGGGAGGATGGGCATTTATGCATTCCGTTGGACACCTGCACGTTGCATTTCCTCCATTTGGCAGCTAGGGGATTGAATCGTTCAAAAAAGAATGGACCTCCAAAACTTTTTTCGTTTTTGAGTGGGAAAACGTTCAACTAGCTCCAAAATCACTTATCCTAGCAGTTATCGAGTTTAAATCATCCGAGTCGTATCATATGACTCGTATGTATAGGATAGGATAGGATTAATGTCTGGAGGATTGGCCTCCTGCCCCAATGCCGAGTGCTCGACGTTTTTTTTTCATTGTAATATAGTAAAAATAGTGTTTATTAATTAATTGTAAAGTACATAATGTATACTAATTTAACCCGGCCTCAATCATCATCATCATCAATTATTCTTTAAAAGTTTTTATTTTTAGAATTAAATAAGACTATGTATGTACATTACTAAAATTAACTAAACACAGGATTACAGGATTACATTGTGTTCGGACCCGAAGCCCTAGACCTGCGTGCCCATTGTCTGGCGCCCTAAAATATAATAAAATTTAAATAAATTAAAAGGGGCCATGTAAAAATTCATTTGAGTGTCAGTGGCATGCAAGACCCCCCTCCACCCCACCCCTACCTTCCACCACAGCGGCACGCAACCCTGGAGAAGAACAGTCATTTTTGTTTGACTGGCACGCAAAGACCATGTACTAGACCATGCAAAAACCCTTCAGACCCCGTTTGTTTGCGACTGAGACTCAAATAAAATTTTAGATAGCCCCAAATGCATCTTTAAATCCATCTTACTTAAAATTCTACTACCCTAGCTACTAGCTACCTAGCCTAGTACCCTAGCTAGTGCCCAGCTAATACTCTATATAAACTTCACACTACTTAAATATCTAAAACCTAGTAGGCTAAAAACTATTAAAAGTCTAAAATGTACACATAGCATAAATATACACAATATCACATCGATCTTTGTGTATGTAAACAATTGTATCAATATTTTGCCCTTTGCCATTGGGATACGATGGCTGGCGGGTTTAGTCACATCATCATCATCATCATCATCATTTACGACATGTATTTGATCAAGTCACTAAGTCAAGAAACCTTAAATAGACCATTTAGCTTTCGAGCACGCTGCCAAACCCAGACCGGAGCGCGGAGACAAGACGGGAGCCTGCAAAGAGATGACACAAACACCAAAAAAAGTTCAACTGAAAAGCACATGCATGAAGAGAAACGACGTTCTGCGGAGACAATACGGCTAAGACAAGACAGGGGGGGACAACCACGGTCTCAAAAGAATAATCAACATTTGCTGACCATCAGCGTTATTCTTCTCTGCTCGACGCTGTGCGAAGTTGAAGAGGTCCTTTAATTCTGAACGATTGGCGGACAACAGGGAATTAAGGGGAAAGGAGAGTCAGCTAAGAGGGAGGCCTTTCGACTCTGGGCATGGACTGAAGAACAAAGAGCCTTTTTCAAAAAGTGGAAAACGATGCGACTGGCCTGTGTCATGTAATGAATGAGCCTCTCATCTCCTTCATACCCTGCACCATCTGCTTTCCTCAACAATGAAGGAGCTCAATCAGTCAAGCAAAAGGAAACAGGGACGCAGCCGTCACGCCAACAGTCTGGCTCCTTTGTTCCTTTGTTTCCTCCCTTGATCTTCCTTCCTTGCGCTTCCTTGCTTCGTTCAATTGAACGTCACATTACTTGTCTTAGCACTTTCTTTCAGCTCCTTCACTTTCCGCCTCCCCATTTTGCACTCCTTTAGCTCCAGACTCACTCACTCACTCACTGACTTTCGATTTCGTCGTCCAAGAGGCACTGAGACACAACAGAGAGTCGCCGCAACTTCGCTACCCCCTCCAAAACCTCTGCCACCCTCTCTGCCCCTGCCCCCTCCTCTCCCTCTCCCCCTCCCGCTTTGAGCTCCTCCCAGAGAGTCTCGATGAGCGACCCCAAAAGTTCAGAGTCCAGAGAATCCCGGACGAGGGGCGCCAGACGGGAGGGCCTCACAGAATTCTGCACGCACATGCATGGGGCATGGCATCAAATGGGCGTGTGGCTCTCGGCATAAAGAATGAATGAATGAATAAATCGATGGATACATGGATGGAAGGATGGGTGAATGGCTGGATAATGCAGCGAGTTGTACGATGTTTACGGAAGACTGATGAGAGGATTTGAGCCACAGGAATCGATGGAAGTGAACTGACTGGCCTTTGTAATGGAAGCTTATGCTGAGAGAGAAAGCCGATGGAAT
Organism: Chromera velia; assembly: GCA_018398765.1. Lineage (NCBI taxonomy): Eukaryota > Chromeraceae > Chromera > Chromera velia. Next base: position 9,644 of record JAHBMJ010004808.1, on the reverse strand, counting down.
CGAATACCGGTTTCGTCTCAGCCAAAACAACACAATCATTCTTAAATCCTCCGCCCCTCGCCTCTCCCTCCCACCTGAATCAAGTCCATTCTTCCCTTGGCGTCCCCCGCGTCAACCAGCCGTCTCCACTCCCTCTCGAAGGCGTAGAAGTTCGAGATCGTCTGCGGGCCCTGTGGTTGGAGGGAAGGACGCGCACCTGCACTCACTCACACACACACACACACACACACACACACACACAGAGACACAGAGAGAGGGGGGGGGGGCACACACGCCATGTGCATGTGTTATCAGACTGAGAGGTACACAAACACACACAGGCAGACGCAGAGTACACAAAAGAAAAGGGAGAAAAGCGCCAGTCGTATCGAGGAAGGCAATGTGCACGAGAAAAGGAATAAGGAACAGCGAGAACGAACGCACAGCGAAAAGGAAAGCCAAGGGACAGTTTTCACGAGACCAAAGATACCTGAAGAAGAATTGGCACCTCCGCTCCTGGTCGGTTCTGTGCTGCTTCCCTTTTCTGAAGGCGGTAAGGCTCCCTCTCCCTCTTTTCCCGTCTCCTTCTCTCCTTTTGCCGCTTTTTGTGACTCTACTGACGGCCGGAGGGAAGAAGACGTGCTGTTGTTTTGCGGTTTGGGTTTCAGCTGCGCCCCCTCCTTCTCTTTTTCCTTTTTGCTGCTGTTAGAGTCCTTGCAGCCCTTTTCCTCCGTTGTGGAGCCCTCCCTCTTCGTGACGTCCCGGACAGCCATCACCCTCATCGGCATTGTCGGCTCTCGCCTACTATCCGTCTGCGAAGTATTAGTGCACACAAAAGGTTTAAAAATAACTTCTCTTCTCTGACAAATTGTTCATCATAAACGGACATCATTGTCTTTTTTCGTCAGACAGAAAAGCAGTCGTAGAGCTCGCGTTCTTTTGAAACAAATAGAGCCGTATCAGCTTCGAATCCATAGTCGGAACAGAGAGCTTCTGTGTCGACATGAGGGAACGATGTGCAAAGATGTGATTGACGCTCACCAGCGGAATGACATCTATCCGACCCATCATTCCACCAACTCAAAGCGGACGTGAAAAATCGAAGTGACGCAGCAGTGCATCAGTCGGCAAAGAGATACACAGAAATGAAAGAATGAATGAACGATAAAAGAAATGGAAGGAAACCACTTCCTTCCCGACCATTAATTCGAATTGCACTTTCCTCTGCTGCACCTTCTCCGCCTCTCTCTGTGCCTGCACCGACCTGCACAGAAATAAAACAAGAACCTCTCCAGATGTCGTTATGTTTTCTTCGTTCCCCTTCACGGTAGATGAGGAGGGCATTTCGCTAGATGAGGAGGGCATTTGGAGTACTGTTTACAGTGTGTGTGTAGTAGCATGATATGCTACACACATTACATATAGGTTTTTGCACGACGGAAAGTGGATGCATGGACATGCACACACGCAAAAATGAAATGAAAAGCCCCCCGAGAGAGCACAATCAGATTGCAGAATGATTGACCCCAGAACAGGACAAAGAGCAGCGGTCCAGCGAGTGATCTGATCCCGTGATGTCCCCCCTGTCATTACAGCACTCGCCCTCTCACGCTTGCAGTTTGCATCCCCCCCCCTCTCATCTCATCTCATCTGATCTGATCATCTGAAGGGAAGGGAAAGGACTGACTGCAGCTCTGTCCTCGTCTTGATGTCCTGAGGGTCCAATTCGAGGGCCTTCCTCAGATCTGCACACACACATGCACACACACACACACACACACACACACACACACACAGAAAGAGAGAGAGAGAGAGAGAGAGAGAGAGGGAGAGAGAGACAGAGAGACAGACAGACAGACAGACAGACAAATAAAAGGAAGGAGAGGAAACAAATGGGCAAGTCCAAAGTAACGACACGAAAAAGAGCGGACCCAGCCACAGCACTGCTCGTATCCTCCCTCCACCCAGCAGCACATCAAACGAAACCGAAGTAAACGGCCAAAGTGGAACAGAGAGGACAGAAGGGGAGAGGACGTACTGTTCAATATTGTCTGTCAAGAAAGACGCTCTCTCTCTTGCAACCCCCACCCACCGAGGCACCTATTCTCTGACCCACCGTTTTCCGCCTGGTCCATCACTTTCAGTTTTTGGAGAGCCATGCCTCTGCGGAAGTAGGCCTGCACAGCACACGTGCGGCGGCTTCAAACAATTAAGAGGTTGGTTGGAGGTGCTTCCACTGAAGGTGTGTATTCTTTCTTGCATTCTTTGATTTGGGTGTGATCAATCGCCAAAATAAATCCCTGAGTCTCTTCGGACCGTTCCCTCTCGGGCGCATGTGAGAGGAGGGAAGGAAAACCTGGGGGAGGGTGACGAGCATCTGACACACAAATGGGCTTTCGGCAAAGAGAGGCAAGTGCATTCATCCCCTTTTCCTGGATTGTCATCCTTCATCTACATCGCACCCCATTCGCTCTCCAAAGCGTCCTTTGTGTTGTCTTTTCCCCTCCCTTCCGTCGGTCCCCTGTGGCCTTCTTTTCCTTCCTGCGTGCATCTCTCGCCTCTGTTTCTCTCAGTACTCTCCATCTACCGAAATTCTCCCCTTTCCTTCCCGTCCGACCTTTGCGTTTGCAGGCTTCAGGCGCAACGAGAGGTCGCAGTCCAACACTGTCTCCTTGGCTCTGCAAGAAAACAAAACAAAAGAAAAGAACAGAAAAGAGAAACCAGGAAAGGGGAACACAAGTCGGCTGAGTGCTGGGAGAAATCGGAGACTGATGCTTCAAAAGAGACTGTTCATGTCTTCGACCCTCCATCATTTGATAAGCAATCAGAAAGAGGGTTGCTTGTTCATTCATCTATTGCGATCAACAGTAGGGGCAGGACCCTCCTCTTTCTCCTCTGTGTATGTGAATGAATGGACACAAAAAAAAGCCAAGCTGACCTGCCCAACTTGAGGCTGACAAGTGCCCTGTTGGAGAGCACAGCCGCCCACGCTTCTCTCACTGCCGTCTCCTGGTCCTCTGTCAAGGGAACCAACGGCTGTGCAGAAACCCCCCCTGCCCCCGAGTCTCCAAACAAGGCCTGCAAGAAAGCAAAAGAGACAGACCCCATGCATGCAGCCAATGCAAAAGAAATATCCGAGGGACACTGTCAGAAAAAAAAAGGAACATAAGGGGAAGAAAAACCAGGCGGGCGTGTGTATAAGGAGAATGAAGCTCTTGTGTGATAGGCAAATCAAAAGATAGAGAACGAGGAAGAATGATGCTCAAAAGCCATACCACAAGTGCGTGAGTATCTTCTCTCTTTTCTCATATGAAAAGTGTGTTACCTTTCCCCCCCGAAAAAAAGATCTCCTTCACTAACCAATTGAGTACTGGAACAGACAGTGTGCAGCCAAAAAGTACCTATAAAGAGTGTCTACAGAGGAAGAAATTCTCCTCTCAAAGAAACTCTCTCTCTCTCTCTCTCACACACACACACGCACGCACAGCGACCGACCTCTGTGTCCTGCCCTCCCCGGACTTTCAGAATATCACGAAGATAGGGACCGAATGCAGCCGATAGGGAGTCTGCCGCTTGGGAGTAGGCACGGAGAGCGTCCTTCAAAGCGCCACTCGCAAACAGCTTGTTACCCTGCACGCACACAGACGCGACAAGCACATACCTACAGCGTCTCCACACCCGCAAGGACGTCCAGCCCCCCCCAAAAAACAAAAGGAACAATGGAGAGAAAAGAAATGAAAGAGAATGGAGATAGACGAAAGGATGGGAAAGGAGTGGAGACAGGGAAAGGAGGTGACGACGTCATGTACACCCCCAGAAAAACAGAGAGGTGGAGACAGAGAGAAACAGATACATCACAAAAAAGAGAAAGGAGAGAGAGAGAGAGAGAGGATCCTGAAAAAGCCCACCTCTTCTTTCTTCTCCTTCGCCCTGTCCAGGGGGCTCTGTCTGAATCCCCCACCTCGTACCGCTACTCGCATGTTCGGCTTCGCACCACTCACAGCTTTTCCTTTCTGCAGGAAGGAAGAGGGAGGTGGAGGTTTTCTACATTCAGATAAGCAGAAACCTTCCCCCCTTTCCTTGTGTTGATGGATCGATGGGATGAAAGAAACATTCGAAGAACAGCTGAAAGAAAGACCTGTCTACGACTCCAAAGTATTGACTGATAGATACACAAGTTTTGTCGTCTTCTCCTTTCACCCAGTCCCCTTCCCCCTCTCCTGTTCTCTCCTCTTCTCTGCTGAATGGTATCGTCCGTCCCTCCCTCCATTCCTTACCCCATTCCTCGCAGAATAAGAGATGCACACTGTTAACACTGACTGCAGCAAGACTGAGAAACAAAACACACAGAGAAAGTGAAACCGCTTACCTTTCCCCTCCCCTTCCCTCCCCCTCCCACCGACCATCTGAGGCAAATCAGACACTCTCGTTGAAGCCCCCTTCCCCTCCTCTCCCGTCTCTTCCTCGTCCCCTGAGGCCTTCTCGAGTTCCGCGTCCTGCATGCAAGAAGGAAGAAATCGTTCGTCAAACAGAAGGCAGCTAGGGCAGCGACGTTGAAGGAAAAGTGCAAGGCAAGAGAAGCTTCCAAAAAAGCAACACCGGGACATCACCAAAATAAACGCCCAAATCCCAGAAGCGCACAAAGAGACTGACTGACTGACCACGTCGAATGCGTCCCATGCTTTGTAGTAGTCAGCCACTGTATTTCCGTCCCTTGCGTATTTTTTCTTTCCTCTCGGTCCCCCTTCGCTTTCTTTCGACTGCTGCCCCTTTTCTCTCTCACTGGACCTCTCAGCTCCTCCCTCTGCCCCCTTCCCTTGAACCCCCCTTGTCCCTTTGTTCGAGTTCTTCCCAGAAGAAGAAGAGACAGACTCCTGACCCAGAAACAGAGCCTGCAGGGGGGGTGCAGGGGGGGGCATAGGAGGGGAAAGGCATGACTAGTAAAAAAGGATGAGGAGGATGTCATAGAGCGGCAGCACACGAGAAAAAAAGGAGAGGCAACAAGCACATCTAAAGGTATCACGCACAGCACAAAGAAGAAGAAAAGATACATAGCACCTTCCATTTTTCGGGAGGTTCCTCTGCAAGCTCAACCCCCCTCTCGTCTCTTTGCCGCCACAAGCAGTCTCTTGGTACCAAGGGTGGCTCTCGTCTTCTCCCCATCTCTCGCTTTTCCCATTCTTTTTCGACCCTCTCCTCTCCTCTCCTCTCCTCTCCTCAAAGGCATCACATCCCTTTCCTATACTTGCATCTTCTCTCTCCTTTTCCCTTTTCACCGTCTACTCCGAGTCAAACGATCTCCTAAGAGTTCATGAAGATCTTCCTAGAAGCTCGGCTGTGCAAAACGACTTGTAACGATGCAATCGTATACTTTTTCTCTCTTCAAAACTGAACCAACCCTTTTTTCCTGTCGTGTCTTCTTTGGCGCTGCCTTTGTCTTTGACTTGACTTCCTTCTGCCAAGAGAGAAGATCACCATAGTACTCCTGGATCGACTGGCTGTTCTCTCTGATCTGCCTCTGAATGTCGAACGACATCTCGACTGGAGCAGGCAACAGAACAACAGAGGAGAGGCGGAAAGACGCTACTGGGTGTTGCACAGAACTCCAAAAGTGTCGCGCAGTTCTGCAGAGGGCCTCAAGCTTTCGCTGGTCCGTTGTGACACCAGAGGTTCTGTCGTTGCTGTTTTGTCGTACGTCTTTTACTCAACCTTGCGACATTCTGCTCGTGAACCATTGAAAAGTCATGGCAATTAAGCATATAGGAAACGGAGCGAAAAAACATGCATGCATGCATGTTGGGTCCTGTTTGGATATGTTTGGATTGGTGCACGATGGATTGGTGAGACGTTTTCTGGCAAGCGTGGTCGCGGGCCGCCGCGGGGCTTGGGTCCGACCATTTTTTGGATCCCGATCGCGGCGCGCGCCGGGGATTGCCATGCCATGCATCGGCTTCCCAATCGAGGGAAAAAAGGCCTGAAGTTATTTGAAGTCAATCAAAGATTGGAAGCTGCGGCTTAGCTGCCACCGTAGACACATACATATTGACTTTGTTCTCAGCTTGACATCTGCATCCTTTCAGATCATTGATTTGAAAAGGAACGTGCCAATTGATTCTTCGGTTGGCGAGTCCGTTCGATCTCCTGCATGGTTTGTGTATGTGGAGACGGCTCTGCAGACTGATGGCTAGAGTTCCTCCAGGACACCCAGAACGACCCCCGCCTCCCCCAGTCGTCCCACCGCCACCGCCACCTCCACCCCCTGAGACTGTCAGTCATTTAATTTCTTCCTCGCATTGTTTGTCCCGCTCAATCTCTCCTTCTCTGTGTTTTCCTGTGTGCAGAGAGCCCCAGCTCGGCCGTCTCGTGGCCATGGAGGCGGAGGCGGAGGCCCCGTTTTTCCTCCCCCCGCTGTCGGAGGCTTTGTCCCTTCTTCGGGGGGAGGGGGGGGTATGCACGCCGGCGTCACAGGCAGTCCTGTCTCTATGTCGCCCCCCGAGTCCCCAGGCTCAAGATTTTTTGGCAGCACCACCCCACGACCCCCTCCCCCCCCCCCTGGGTGCATATGGCCGCAGCCGCAGCAGGCGTCCCCACAGACGAGACGCCACAGTGCGGCGGCGCAAATGGACTCCTCTCCCCAGGCCGGCTGTGTGCTCTCCTCGGGGGGGGGGTTGAATTTATCTTTCCTCAGAGAGGACACTCCCGGGTTGTCTGCGGGGAGCGTTCGGATTCATTTGAACGCGGCGGGATCGTCTCTCCCCCCTCGTCCTGTCGTGTCGTGTGTGCAGAAAGCGCTCCAAGAGGAGGCTGAAATGGGGGGGTATGAATTTTTGAAGCAGCCACACAGAGCAGCGGAATTGGAGGAAGTTTACCGCCTCTGTGGGAGGGTCGTAGGTGCGAGTGGCTCTGATGAGATTGCCCTTTTGGACTCCGCAACTACTGCTTGGTCAAGTGCGTTTTGGGCTTGGTGCACTAGTGAGGAGTGTGTCGGGTTGATGAGAAAGGTAGGCAGGTCTCCGAAAACGGGAAAATTTGGAGGGAGGATTTTGGCGAGTCACTGTGAGTATGGAAGTAATGCGATGCAAATGCTTCAACTGTCAAGGAAGGTGTCGGACATTTCAGGGAGGGATGTGGAGATTGTGGTCGAATTTCTTCCGTCAGACTCGTACGGTCAGGTGGACCTGGCAGCTCTGAGAAGGACTCTAGAGGCATCAGCAGGCAGAGTGAGGGGGCCAGGGGGGGAGTCGGGGGATTCGGATTCGGATTACCCTGTGATTCTGGTCGCCTTGACTCATGTGCCTACGAACAGTGGCCTCGTGAATCCTGCAGAGAAGGTGAGGCACGTTTGGAAGTCTTTGGTTCTTTCCTGCTTTCCTTCGTTCTTTTCATTTTTTTCTATTCTTTCTTTCTTTTTTTCGCTTTTCTGCAGACATGCACAGATGCTGTCCCTGTGTGCATGCACCTGCCAGACAAGCAATCCGGTCTGAGGGGAAGTGAAACGAACACACGAAACGGACCGAGAAGAAGACAACACCAAATAAGCAAATTGACAGAGTTGCATGAATGTATTTTTGTTTGCTGTGGGAGGACTGCGTAGAGGGCAGGCAAAGTGCGGCATGCAGTCCGATCGAAGAACTCAATTTCAACACATGCACAGAGATCGAAATCTAGCGACCAAGCACAAGCCAGCACGAAGTTGATCGTACGGAAGGAGGAGGAAGGGGGCAAGCGGGAGAGAATTGACAGATGGAGAAGGAGAAGGAAAAGAAATTGGAAGGGAGCGTAGAGCCTCTCTAGGTCGCCCCCTTGTTTTTCTGCCTGCATGTGTGTCTGCCTGCATCACTGTGTGCCTCTTAGTGTGCCTGCCTTCTTGTCTCTCTGTCAATTTCTTTTGTACAACATCTCAATTTGTGAGTGTCTCTTTGTCGTCGTGCTACGACTGACTACCTGCCTGCTTTATTACCTTTCTCTTCTGTCTGCTTGCTATTGACAGGTGGGTGAAGTTGTGAAATCTTGCGGGCAGCCGGGTCTTCCATTTTTTCTCGACGCCTGTCAGTCAGTCGGCCAGTTGGAGGTTAACGTGCAATTAGTACAGTGCGACGTGTTGTCGGCAACAGGTCGAAAGTACCTCAGGGCCCCGAGGGGGACCGGCTTTTTGTACGTTCGGCGGGAGTTTGTACAGAGACTGTCGCCTCTGTACGTGGATGTGAAAAGCGCGCGGTGGAGTGCGCAGAACGATTTTGAACTGCTCCCGAACGCTCGGAGATTCGAACAGTTCGAGTCGAATATCGCAGCTCGGTTGGGTCTGGGGTGCGCACTGCGATACCTCATGGGTGTGGGGGTGGACCGGGTTGCGCGTCAGATTTTGGAGAGTAGCAGGCAGCTCCGGGTGTTGCTTGAGAACCTGGGCCCAGAGGGGGTGAAACTAACGGACCCTGGAGAGACCCTTTGTGGCATTGTGACGTTCTCTGTCGAACCGCCTGTGGAGGCAAGCGTTCTCGCCTCTGCACTCTGGGAGAGACACCGAATTGCAGTGTCGGTATCCAAGTGTCAGGCGACGCGTGTGGATATGGAGCAGCGGGGGCTGACGGAGGTGGTCCGGGCATCTGTGCATTACTATAACACTTCGTCTGAACTTGTTGGGTTTTGTGCTGCAGTCCAGACAGAGATGGCAAGACTCAAAGCTGCAGTCACTGAAACGGCTTGAGCAATCAATCCTTGCTGCTCATTTCTACCGTAAAATTCCATACGGACCTACATACGGGTTTCATTTACCGTGTCTTAAACTGTGTCCTCGAAGCAGTTAGAACTATTCCTCAAATAGTTTTATCTAGATTAATACTGGGATCAATATCAAGTCTAGTATCAAGTTTGAACTCTGGGTGTTATATGATTTTGTGTTGATTTTTAGTAGTTAAAGTATAAAACACAAGTTTGTTGGGTTGATTAATTCATGTAGTGAAAACCTTATATGAAATTTAATAGAAGTTAGCTGGTCTAAGCTATATCTAGTTTTATAGCCCGGTACTGTACGGAGGTACATGCAGTATAGTAGCCGTGGAGACCAGCCCTAGTTCTACTATCGAGATGTTTGCTAGACTATAAGAATGAATATCTAGCTACACACGAAGACAGAAATAAAGACTCACGATGAAATCGATCCGTAGGTCCTTATTCCAGAGAAAGTCGTAACTGAGTGGCCAGCAGAGAGCCACTCCTAGAGAAAAAAACGTTCAATTCTAGCAATCGATCAAGATGAAACAATGAGAAATTTTGTGAGTCAAAAATGTATGCGAGAGGAGACGCCTGACGGAGTCCCTGCGTGCGAGAACCCCGGAAAGCCCCAAACGAGAAGTGAAAGAGTTCCAGGGATGGCAATCACTTGCATAAACAATCGGGACTCAGCGTGCGTCACTCAATGTGCAATCACTGACAAGAGAGACGAGCCGGGATCAGTCAAAGAGAGAGAAGCGCATGGAAAGATGAATATCATGCGTGAAGCGAGCCGAAACAATGATGGCGCGCGCAGTATTTAAGGATCCGGATGGGGACTTACGCGCTTAAAAATCAATTCGCTCGGCATGCGCCCCTTACCAAATGGAAAGAGAGAAAAGAAGTGCGCATCGACAAGCAAAAAAACAGGAGCAGCATGCTTCTGGAACATTACG
>JAHBMJ010004800.1:61543-77003 GCA_018398765.1 Chromera velia | reverse complement strand
GGGGGGCAGAGGGAAAATGACTGTTCACACACACAGACAGAACGGGGGAAACTGAGCACTTCCCACGAACGCTCTCAGCTCCTCTCCGCCCCTCGCGTTTGAGTCTCTCCTGTTCCTGGGTACCTAGCTGCCGCTCCCAGAAAAGAAAACCCACATGCCAAAGAGGGAAGGAAACGCTGAGCCGAAGGAAAATGTAGGAAGCAGAACAAGAAAGAAAAATCTGTCTGTCCCCCATCTGTCCATCCATCAATCGCTTGTTTCACTCACTCACCTGATGGGTTCTGCGAGTGCGGTGGAGACGACCTGTCCCGGTCCGACAGTGCAGGGCCCCCCCAAGAAGGTGATGATCCGGGCAGACTGGAGAGACGCGCAACACTCCAGAAGCCCCACACACACAGACAGGGCCACACCGGTACATCGTTGAGCTCTGCAGGGACGGACGGACACCAACAGAAACACAAAGACAGACAAGCATGCACAAGCAGACAAGTTGGCTCATTTCTGGTTCTGTCAGGTTTTCTGCTCTCTCAAGAAATTTGTACACGAACACACAAAAACGACCGCTGATGCGCAGGACAAAATTTTCCGTCATACACACCCAAAACATTTGTGAACTTCTGCAAACACTTCTTGGTCAAGCGTGGAAAAACCTTCACTCGTAAAAATAATTATGGCATCCAAGAAAACAAAACAAAACAGGTCCATTCACCCCCCTCCGGCCTCAAAAAGAAAGACCGATAGACACAACAACTGGACTGACCAAACACCCGACCCCCCTCCCTGCCCTTACTCACTCACTCACTCACTCACCGTGTGTCGGGGGGAATCGGCCAGGAGTCCTTCTGCAGGTCTTCCAAAATTGACGTCAGCACGTACTCACACTCCTGCAGGCGACAAGAGAGAAGCACAGACAGAGATAAGTGGCTCGGTTGGATGCACATGTGCATGCCCATGAGATGAGTGCCTTGGTCGGACGCACAAACATAAGGTGAGAGCCTCCTTTGGGCGTTCACACGAGGTGAGTGCCTTGACTAGACCTTCATATAAAAAGGAAAGAAAGAAGTCCAAACGACAGCTCCCACTCGAACAACACTCCGTCCACCAAACAGAAACGGGGAATACAGCGCACACGACGAGCAGCCGAACATTCAAAGGGGAAGGAGGAAACCCGAAAAAGAAACAGACAGCAGCAACGACGAAACACAAGTCCTACCTGCACAGGGAGAAGGAACCGTCTGGCCCCCGACCCCGCACTGGCCCCTCTCGGGTCATTCCTCACAACGAACCCCAGCTGGTACTGCACCTGTTGGGGCGTCACCTCCTTTGTGCCTCTGCAATGCAATCCCATGCAACAGAGAGGGGAGGGGAAAGAGAGGAAAGGGGGGGAAGCAAGGAAGTTATGCTTGCACAAATCTTGGAGTCCACGAAAAGAGAGAGCACTAGAGAAAGAAGAGACACAAGAACGAACGAGAAAGGACAGACAATTGAAACGTACAGACCAGACGCGCACTCGGCACCCCTTCCAGAGAGACGGCAGGCGGAACTCAAAGCATGAAGAGAAAAACAAAAATCTAGCGAGAGAGAAAGGGAAAGAGAGAAACAGAGAAAGAGGCTGAGAGAAAGAAAAGGAGACAAAGAGACTGAGAGAGAGAGAGAGAGAGAGAGAGAGAGAGAGAGAAAGAGGCACAGCTGACAGACTCACCCACCCACTCACTTACTCACTGACAATCAATCAAACGGACCTACCCACCTGCCCACCTACTGACCTGAACACAAACGACTTGGGGCAGTCAGAGAACCCCAACTCGTACACTTGGCACATAGTACCGAAGGTCACCAGGCCCACCATCGCATCTTGCGGCATCAAGTTCAGGACCTGCAGGGCATGCGCGCATTTCGAGAAAGATACAGGAACAGGGGGGGGGCGTTTTCGAAACACAGGCATGCACACAGACGCGAAGCCCAGCAGGCAGAAAGATCAAGCAGGAGTAAGGACATCAAAAGCAAGGCAAAAGAAAAGGACCAGCAGCATCCCCTCCCCCCCTTCCCACCCCCAAGGGCCGGCCGGACCTGCTGGAGGGAGTCCTTCAGTTGTTCCAGCTCTTCTTCGATGATGCACGTGTCGACGCAGAACAGAAAAATGGGGGGGCTCACCTGCAGGCACCCATTCACTCACTCACTCACTGAGTCACTCACTCACTCAACAAATAAAAGACGGGCATTCAAAGCCACGTATTACCATGAAAAAACACGAAGGCGCACAAAACACGAGCAGAGACTATATCAGGAAAAAGCAGGGAGTCCACTGCATATTGACGCACGCAGAAGCAAACACATAGGATCTCCCTTTTCTCCTCCCTGAGATTGGCTCCCACACGCCCCATCAGAAAAACCAAAGATGAGATGCGCATCTTTTTTGAGTCGTCGAATGACAAACACAAACTCAGAGACGTCTCTTCACATTCTCCAAAAAAACAAAGAACGCATTAATCTTGCTGATCCAGCACCACTCAAGCGTCTTGCCTTTCAAACAAGTCTGACTCTACTTGATACCAAATGAAATCTACGAATGAAGAAGAAAAGTACGGCTTCCTGACTGACCACCCCCCCGGCGTGTTGCGGAAGAATGTATTCCAGCGTCGGGTACATTAGCTCGGCAGGAAGACTCTGCACACACACCAAGCCAGAGAGACACAAATGGATACAGCAACGTAAAACTCATTCAGTGGAAGGCACCCACCCGCCCCCCTTTCTAAGCATTGTCCCGTTCCCTCCTTCACGGGCAATGGAAAAGAGGGAAAAGCAGTGAACAAGGCAGGGCAGGAAGACACCAGAGAGAGCGGGGGGGGGGTCGAGGAGGGAGCCGGAGAGAGAAGCGGTGTGTCCTCCCTGGTGAGAGTGGTGTCGGAGCACGTCGACGATGCACCTACCCCACTCACTCACTTACTCACTCACTCACACGAAAGAACGACACAGTCAACAGAAATAAACCACAACAGACAACTCCCTGCACAATGGTCCCTTTTTCACTTTCTTCTTTCTCCTTACTGTACCTCCAGCCCTCGCGCTGGAGAGGAGACAGACAGGAAATGAGACCGACCAACCAACGGACCTGCTCGGAAATGTGTTCAGCGTAGTGGGGGGGGAATGTGTTTCGCTGTCCCGAGAACGGGTCTGTCCAGGTCTTGTGTCTGAAGTCTACGGGACAGTAGGGATTCAAAATGCACCCGGTGGCTCTGCACCGCACCTGCACACATATATACATACAGACAACCAGAGTGGAAACGGCATTCTCTTTTTTCCCCTTCAGCCGGGACAACCACTTTTGTGAGTGGATTCTATATTGATCTATGATGAAGCGGAGATGGGGGAGGACTGTGGACAGGGGGGCACAAGCAAAGAGAGCCGGATGGATCATCTGTTGTTGACGTACAGAAGCGGCTTGCCCCGCCTTCACGCATCCAGGTGTGGCTACGTACCGGTTCATATTCAACCAGCTGCATATTGGTGCAGTCCTTCAGGGGCGTGTACATACATCCGAGGGGCACGACCACCTTGGTGGACTCCGCTCGGTTGGGAGGCCAGACATTCCAGGAGAAGCGGATGCCCGTGCTGAGCTCCTGGTCGGCTGCTTCGTTGCCTGACATTGCTCTAGTGCTAGGGTGACAAAAGAAAACCGCAAGGTACCTCTGTTATTCGGAACGGTAAGCTCCAATTGTCAAGAGTGTCGATAGAGAACAAAAGGACCGGATTTCTTTTTCTGCCGAGCGGTGGAGGGAAAGTATACGGATCCTTCTTTGCGGTTTCCTCCTGTCTTTCAGATATCGCGAAGAATTGCGACTCGAATCAATCCTTTGCTTCCCCACTCCACAGAAAAAACGTAAAAGGTGTAGAAAGAAAATACCTTGGTGAAAGAAGTGGAGGTTTTAGAGAACTGAGTGGAGCTCTCCTATGCCACAGTGACTGTCGATCGGAGGTGCCGAAGTGGATTCCTGGGATCGAAGTGGAGACGCGCTCGTATACTGAAAGTGCGGCGCGCCGCATGGCATGCACATTCCTGATGACTATATAGCTTTTTTTAGTTTGGGTCCTCTAGCTGGGCGCCGCCGCAATAACCACCTCTTTTGTGCGGCGGCGCCATGCTTTCGCATTTTTCTGCACGATCAATCTGGAACACTCTGGAAACCTCCCCTGAGTCTTCTCTCACCACCTCTTGCTTGCTGCTCCTTATATACTGCCTGTATAATGCCAATCGATTTTGCTGTGAGACCCTAGCTCTCTATAGGTTGTCTGTCTTTTGAGTGACAGATCGGTGGATCGTTTTGTTTGAGTGAGGGGGCATTGTTTGCTCCCTGGTAGGTCGGTCTCTGATCGAGCCTCTTCCAACTTCGATCATTCAGGTCGATCGATCGATGGCTTTGCGACTGGTTCAGAATTTGGCCCGGGGCTTTCGGCCTCCCCAAGCCCTTGCGGCAGGGGCGGGCAGTCTCCTCTCTTCCTCGGCCACCTCCAGTAGCCGCTTGCGGCCACAGGAGGCCCCCCAGCAGTTCCAGGCAAGAAGAGGGTATATTCACTGGGGTCGTCTGACTCCTCACGAGCTGGCCCTGCCCATGTCCACAATGCCGCATGACATCAGGGCACTAATGAAGAAAGACCCAAAGGAGATGGACTACTATGAGAACTATTGGTCAGTCTCTTTCGCGCTCTCTGTCTATCTGTCCATCAGAAATTTCTCCTGGTAGTTAGTTGAAGGAATACTGTCTCTGCCGAAAGAGGCAAGAAAATGAGTGACTGAGCGAACAGGTACTGACGAGTTCGTGTACATTGTATGTAAACTTCTGTTATTGTCCGAATGGAGGTGCAGGTACTGGCGCATTCGTGGTGAGTCTGTGGTGAACAACCCTGCCGAGCTACCGAAGTTATCGTACAACCAGTTGGCACGAGACCTCGGCCTCGCACAGGCCACCGAGATGGCAGAGCACATGGTCGGGATGCTGGAGCTCTACGAGTACCTCCAGTACGCTCCGTTCATCGGACCCTTCGGGACCATCGAGAACCCCGTGCTCTGCCCGTCCGTACATAACGAGAGGTTAGTTGGTGGGTGAGAGGCTTGTTTGCATTAAGGAATTGTCTGTGTCAATTGCCACCCCTTTTGAAATCGAACGAGCCGCGGTGCACACGTGCAGATTCCAAGTCTGCCTGCGTCTATCCTTGAAGGAACTGAGGGACTCCCTGCGCGAGTGCGCTGACTGACCAAACTCTTTGACTGTAGGGCTGACTTGCTGACTGACTTCGTGAAAGACTGACTGACGCACTGGCTGTTCTGGTCTGTTTATTTCTTCCTGTTTGTTTGCTTGCTTGCAGAATTGTCGGATGCACAGGGGGTTCGGGAGACAACGAGCATGTGGTTCTCTGGTTCCGCTGCTTTGAGGGTTTCCTCTATAGGTCGGTCGGTGACCGTCGGTTTAAATGCAGCTTTGGTTTTTTATATATGGTATGTGCGTCTGACGGCTGGTGTGTCTGAGGAAGGAGGCAGTGGTCAGGCAGGGGGAGGTGGGAGAGAAGATAGGTGATGGCTTTGTAGGCAGTTGAGTTGTGCATCGTTTGGGCTGCTTCTCATTCTCCCCGGCACTCTCTTTTAAATATAGCGGATCGTTTGTTTGGTGACCGACAGCCACTTTTACCGATCAACTGCTTCATTCCCCTGATGGTTGAATGTCGGGATGTATTCTCATTTCTGTCTCTGATGGTCTGTCCCTCTTTCTACGGAGTCCTCTCTTTTCTTCGGTGGAACTGTTCTTTTTTTTTTTTTTCCCCTTTCGGTTCTTTAAATGCCCCCCCTTTCTTTTTTCATATTCTCTAGCTTCAGTGATTCTCATTTATCTTATCCTCTCTGAAGAGAGAGCGGTGGATGGAGGCGGTGGGCGGACGTGGTTTGTGCGCGCTCTGTTTCTATCCGAATTCGTGGAAACGTTGAATGAACACGGAGAGGCGCACTGCTAAGAAACTAGACACCGAAACCCGGGTGGTAAAAAGGACTGTCGACAGACACAGGGTCCGTCCCTTTCTGTTCGATTGATTGGTGCAGATGCGGAGAGTGCGATCAGATCTTCATGCTTGTGCGCATCAACTACGAACTGCCTGATGGGGCAGACCCCTTCCCTGTGCCTCCCGATGTGCGTGCGTCAGTCGATGAGGGGCCGGGTGGGTGGGTGATTGTATAGTATTCTCTCTCTCTCTCTCTCTCTCTCTCTCTCTCTCCCTCTCCCTCTCCCTCTCTTGCTTTTTCTCTTTGTAGGAGTGAGCGAGTGAGACAGAGACACTTTGGCTTCTGTTCTGTGTTCTTCTTTCTTTTCTGTATTCCTCCATTTCTGATCTCAGGTGTCTCCGTGGCTTTTCTCACTTCCCCGTAGCCCCCCTCTTCCCTTTTCTGACAGGAGCAGACAGAGAGGCCGTCCTTTCGCTTCTCTGCAAAGACCTTTTTCTTTTTCCGGGAAGCGAAAAGGCATGCGGGAGAGAAAATTCGTTGATTCCCGCAGCGTTTTCCCGGTACCAAAGCTCCCTTTCTGCTTTTCATGACAATTGCCAGTGTCCTTCATACCGCCAGACAGAGAGCAGCAAGAGAACGGCTTTTTCTCATCACGAATGGATTTGATTGCTGTGCTCTCCCCCCGCACCGCCAACGAGAGTGATTGATGGCCCTGGTGACAGACGAGTCATCAAAACAGAGAAGCGAAGAATGAGTGGCTGACTGACTGACTGACTGACTGAGCGACTGAATGAATGAATGAATGGAATCGGTGAACGCAGGTGAAGGACACATTTGACTGGGAGCTCTTGGAGTCTGCCCACAAATTGTGGAACGAGGGGAGCCAGGGGGAGTACCACTACTGGATTGTGGGGATGTACTCGAAGTACAACATCATTGGGACCTCAGGTGGGTGTTGCGTTTGAGTTTTCGCTTTCCTTCCGTCCCCTTTGAAGTTCAGTTCGATCGAATTTGCCTCTCCAGACAAAAACACAATGGAAAGAAAAAGGCAATTAATTACTCTGAGAGTCAGTCGGTGATGAGTGTTTGCCTCATTCAGTCGAATGCATTCACGATTGAATGGCAGAGAGAGAGAGAGAGAGAGAGAGAGAGCATGAACATCTAGCCGTTTCCTTAATTGTGTGGCATGCCTCTAGTGAGAGAGGGGAGGATACGGGGAGGGGCATCGGCCTCCTCTTCTTCTGCTTCTTCTTCTTCTTTTGTGTCTAGGGGCAGTTGTGAGAAGAGCGACTGAGAGAGAGAAAGAGAGAGGGGCAGGGAGGAAGAAAATGAGTAAGAGAGAGTTTGCCTGCATCAAATCGCACACTTGCTTTTTTTTTCAGTGGGTGATGTACACACGCGCGCACTCATAAATGAATGAGTGCCAACCAACGTTGCATGAATGAATGAATGAATGAATGGATGAGTGAATGAATGGCTGGATGGATGGATGAATGAATGAATGAATGAGTGAATGAATGGATGGATGAATGGACAAGTGAATGGATGGATGAATGGATGGATGGATGAATGGACAATTGAATGGATGGATGGATGAGCGAACGAACGGACGAACGAAATGAATGAATGAATGAATGAATGAATGAGTGAGTGAATGAATGAATGATTGAATGAATGAATGAATGAATAAATGGATGGATGGATGCAGAGGCCCTGCGTCGAGGTCAGATCACCACGAAGGAGATTGAAGACATGATCAAGACCAACAAACCGATCGACATGAGCAAAATCCCACAGCTGGAGGAGCACTGAGAAGAGAGGGGAACAGAAGAGGAAGAGAATAGAGGAGAGACCTTTTTTGGGTCTGTCTGTGTGCTTGTCAGACAAACTCAGTGTTCGCGTCTCTTTCTGTAGAGAGAGGGAGATGAAAGAAGCGAAAAGAATGGAATGGAATGGTGCTCGCTCCATTTAAGAGGAGAGAGGGGCATCACCTCTGCCATCAGGCTGCGGTGTTCTTTCTGTTGTGCATGGGGCGAAGAAAGCCGGAGGGCCGTGGAGTAGACAGAGAGAACGAGGAAAGAAGGGAGGGGGCTGGACAGACGTTAGAAAGAAGGGGGGCATGCAGCCTGTAGTCGGCTTGTTTTGTTTGTTGGAATACTGAAAGAGAAGAGAGAAGGGAAGCAGACGCTGAAGTCCTTTCCTTCCTCCCTTCCTTCCTTCCTTCCTCCTTTGCCTCTTTTTTTCTTTCTGCCACTCTCTCTCCCTCAGTCTGGGACCTCTCTTCGGGTTTCTTCGATTTTCTTCCGCTTGGCGCATTCGTACACACACGCCCACCCATCCACCCCTTTCCCCTAGCTGCCTGTGACCTCGATCCTTCTTATCCTCAACTCAGAGAACCCTGAAGTGACTGACGGGCCCCTTTCCCTTCCCTCCCTGGCACCATTGCAAGGCGGCAAGACGACTCCGTGCTTTGACTGATTGGCCGTTTTTCCACGTTCCGTCTGTCAAACGTGTTGCTTGCACTTGTGCATGCATGTCCTTCCCTCCACTGACCCTTCAACGCCCCCCTCGATCGACTGATCGACACAGACGCTCTTCGCTCCATCCTTCAATTTCTGTCCCCATGCGTCCACTGACAGGTGCAAAGACACCCCCCTTCTCTTGACTGTTTCCGTAGTTGACCGTGAAAGTCAAACTTGAAACTTCCTCCATTGGCACTGACGACTCTTCCTCGCGACAAGACAGACGGGCTGGCAAGCAGGGCAGTTCCGGGGCCAGTCATGCGAGAGAATGCAGCCAATTCCTGCCTGGGCGACGCACTTAATAACACTTAAGTTTGCATATATTATTCAAACTCAAAACGTGTATTTACAGCTAAGAGGCCAGTAAAAGCCTGTTATGCAATTTTTGAAAGGTTTTTTAAATATTGTAATCGCTTTATATGGGTATAGCATAACATAGCATTGATTGATTGATTTATTGATGTAACAATGATGTTCCAGGTTTTGCCCACGGTCCGCTGGTACTTTATAGGATCCATTGCGGGAGGTTGGCTTACACCGTTTGGGATTTGTTCAATCTAGAAGGAGTCCAAGTACTAAACGAATCCTTCTTTGGAATCTTAGTAATTAATCAAATTTTTATAGCTAGTTTTATACCTAGTTTTATATCACCACATTAAAGTATCCACTTTGGCAGAGGGAGCTAGGAGGGAGTTGTGACGGCAACCAACTTCTTGCTTTCTATTGTTTACCATAACTTTGCATTCTTCTTAATTCTTGTTGTTTTATGTTGTTTTCTACATGAATGCGGAGGGCAGTTCGACTTGGCTAAGGATAGGATAGGATAGGATAGCAGGATTTATATTCCGGGTTTCCCCACGGTCCACTGCCAGGCCTCCACTTGCAAAAGGCCCCAGTAGGCCCCAGTTAACCCCGTCCTATCATCAATCAGTTGCATGCATGAGAGCGCTGTAGACCTTTATGCTGCATGTCTTTTGGGGACGAGCCGAATCATCCATGCAGGTCGGTGGCGGCTGGCCGGGGTGTGTCACATTATGTCACATATATAGTCAGTGACATATGCATGCATCCGGCCCGGGCGGGCCCGCGGCCACGTGCGCACCCGCGCAGAGCCGATTAATTAACTGCATGCATGCATAATCGACTATATCCACCTGAAGATGCATGCATGTGGTTCCAAGGCCCGACACATGCAGCTATATAGAGAGACACGCCCGGAGAGGCGATAAGAAGAATATAGAGAGACACTAAAGAAGGTTCCAAGTCACGTAGGTGCTGCATGTCCAGACTCTGCGCTGCAGTCTCCGAGGTGTAGGAAGGAAATGACGACTCCAAAGTCGGTAGACAAGATAGGGGGACGTCAAGCCCAAGAAGGTGACAACGGGGTGACTCCCAGCAAACCGGTGTGGGTGCAACAACATGCAGCGGTTACTTACAGGCGTCTCGGAACGAGGCAGCAGGTCAGCGGCTTGCATAATTTTTTTTCCCAAAACCTCACATCCTTTGCGTTCAACCCATAGCTCCATGCAGTTTGAGGGAGAGGAGTTGAGGTGAGACCACAGGCGACCAGAGGGCAAAAAACGGAAGAACATCGGCCCTGCACTCGAGCAGAGGCTCTTACCTTGTCGGCTTCCTGCATGCTGCCTCGGGACTCCATCAAAACCCTGCAGGTCTGTTCAGCAGACGCACGTGCGCCCAGAAGTGGAGGGAGAGGGTCGTTATCTGCCCTTCTTGCCATGTTCATGCGCTTTAGAGGTTCTCAAGCTCCGTTGCATGCATTCATGGGGTTGCATGGGCTGCATGTGGGTGGGGGTGTGCATGTGGGTGGGGNNNNTGTGTGTGTGTGTTTGAGTGTGTGTGTGTGTGTGTGTGTGTGTGTGTGTGTGTGTGTTTGCGTGTGCCTCTTTGTCTGCGCGTGTGTAAGAAAGGCACAGCGAGAGGAAGAAGGATAGGTCGAGAAAAGGTTGACAGATGCGTACCCTGATAAAACGTTGAAATAAAACAGACAAACAGACCTTCAGACAGCCAACCAGCTAGTCAGAGAGAGAGAGAGAGAGAGAGAGAGAGAGAGAAGGGAAATTTGTGCAGCCTCAGTTTCTTTTTGTCAGTGTCGATTCTCCCACTTTTGTCGTTTGCTTCCATCAGAAGTTCTACTTCGTCTCTCTTCCCTTTTTTCTCGTTTTGTCCTTTTCTCTCTCCCTTTCTCAATTCCGTAGGCGTTTTTCCCTCGCTGCATGGCTGTCTTGCATCCTGTCTTCTAGGCTCGGATTGATGAACGTGCATTTCCATTTTTGTTTTGGTAGTAGTATACCACATGTACGTAATCTTGCATGTTTATGAATATTTCTGCATTTACATGAAAGATAACCGGAGTAGAACCTCCGTGCTCTCTCTCTCTCTCTCTCTCTCTCTCTCCGGCTTCCCCGTCCTTCTCCCTCTCTTTGCAACCGACTCGTCGATTCCCCGGACTCTGTGCACTTCTGTCGGGCATCGCGTATTTCTTCGTCAATCTCTCTGCACCTCTTCGAACTGTTCCTTCGAGTCGTCAAATCGCTGGCTTGGCATCACCGCTTCTTAATTCAACTATTCGAACTCTGTGCACTCCCAACCGACCGTTTCGGTTTCCAATCCGAACGGATTGCAGGACTACTGATCCCCTTGCATGCAGTAGTGTGCACGTAGCACGGTAACAAGCCCTCAGTTGAGAAGAGGAAGAAATCTTCTAGACTGAACCGAATGCATATTAGATTAGAACTATAGATTGAACTTAAAAAAAAAGAAATGTTGATCGCTTGAATAATCCGAGCCTCTTGTATATACTATATCAATGCTATAGTGTTACATAAAGTTAAATGTGTAACAATTACCCTTGACCCCCCCTTTGTTACACATAAAAGTATGTAATAATTAGTGTGCAATAATTCTAGACAAATCTACCGTCCCTTTCATGGCACGCCCCCTGCTCCTGTCTTTGCTCTTTTTACCCCTGCCTGAGGCTGCCTTAAGTACTCAAAAGTTCTCTGTGCCGCGTTGCTGACGACACCATTGCTCCAAAAGCAGTACCCTCAAACCGTCCTGAAGAAGAAGAAGAAGACGAAAATAAAACGGAGAATTAATACACACTAAAGTGTGTAATAATACGTTTCTAAAAGTGATACTTTAAAATAGTGCACACTAAAGTGTGTATTTAATACATTCCTAAAAATGATAGTTTAAATTACTGCACACTAAAGTATACTAATTTATTCATCAAAATTTTGCTAAAATATATAACAATTTACTACTAACAAAACAATGTGTAACAAAACATTTTGAAAAAAGTGATTGTGTAACCCTACAGGATTGGTGTAGTATATATTGTTGTATCTATGGCAAAGTGCTAATAAAAACGAAGTAGCAGGGGGGAGGATGAGGAAACTTGAGTGTCAATCAGATCGATTTGACTCAACTTGCGTGATCGATATAATATCTATATCGTAATATTCGATTTGATTTAAATTTTGAAAAGAATGTAAATCAAAAATTTAGGTAAGAATTGACTGACCTAAGAATTGATCTGATATGATAGATCAACTTTAGCTGCCTTAATTGACAGCGGTTAAGACGGTCAAAACTACTGTTACCGATGGAGGCTGCGTACATAAAATGCATAACATGGACTGCCAGGAGCTCAGCTCCACTGGCTTAGTCATTCATTCCGAGTCATTCATTCATTCATTCATTCATTTATTCATTCATATAAAACTTAGGTTTTATTCAAACTTACTAGCAAACTTAATTTAGCTAGTTCAGGCTCGTTCTATACATAAACTTTAAATTTAGCTTTAAATTTCAAGGCTAGCTCGGGCAGGAATTGTACTTATACAGACTATAATAACATGATATACTTGAACTTGAAGTCAATCTAAAATTCGATCATGATTTTTTAGTTATTTTCATCATAATACGTTATCGCCATCGGTTCATCGGTAAGCGCATCATGCTGCGCATGTCTGGACGTCAAGTGTTTGGCAGCAAGAGATAAGACAGTTGCCAGTGAGTCTTTGGAACAACATTCCATCTATTTCAAGATGATGAATTGAATACAAATTTAAAAACTAAGTTATACGTTACTGATTCAATGTATGGTCCTGTAACTTTCAAGGAATAAGACCGAAGCGTGAACCATGCATCTCTCTGCATCTCATATTGAGATTAAACTTTAACGATAGTGCTTGCACCTATATCAGCTCGTCGATCTGACTTCATCACCTTACAGCGTGCCTGCGTAAGTGCCCCGCTTCCTGATTGTTCCCTTTTTTCCCCTATGCCCCCCGCTCGAGATGTTATTTCAAAGTTAGCGATGCACCGGTAATCGCCACTCTCAACAGACAGACCCATACGTACATTCCCATCCGAGAGCCAACTGGTAAGGGTGCATGCAGATTTGTTCGAGTCCCCTGACGCACACATCGATGATCGCTCGCTCAGCGTCCCATGCGGGGGGGGACAAACGCCGAGGGAGCGCGAGGAGGGAGGATCAGAGAGGGCTCCCCCTGGTTTTGTGCCAACTGCCTGTGGGGTCCTCTGTCCTCCTCTCTGTTTCTGTCCTTCTTTCCTTGCTGTTGCCTTCTGAAGGGCTCCCAGAAGTCCTCATCGTCGTCCTCTGCATGCGTGGGAGGCATGCATTCATCGAATGGAATGCATGGCGTTGTGTTGTGTTGATGGACAGACATGCATTGATGATGCAGTGATGCAGACTTTGGACTGCATGCCTCTGCAAATAGATTTATGCGTACGTCTGATAATGAGATGAACGACGAAAACAAAACGCCTTCTTTGGCCTCGTGACGTCTTTTGAATGGAATGTGGAAAGAAACTCTTTCCATTCCACTCTGCTGCTCCTGTGCAGGCGTTTCCTTCTACACGCATGGGGAGCTGGAGAAACTGACTGACTGACTGACTGACTGACTGACTGACTAACTGAATGAATGAATGAATGAATGAATGAATGAACGAATAAATGAATGGATGAATGAATGAGTGACCAAAGTAATGAGACAAAGTGTCTACACAATACTGTCCAATTGGCAGATTAGGCGACCCTCCTGCTGATGCACCTGGTTCTATTTTTGACTAAGCAACTCATTGACTGACTGACTGACTGACTGACCTTCCTCCGGTCTTTCGAAACTGAGAAGGCTCTTCTCCGTCCTGCAATAGTGACACCAAATGAAAGCACAAGAAGAACAATCGAAGTAGTACAATCAAATGCATTTTCCTCCTTATCTACACAGAGTGACCCAACCAAAGGAAGAGAAAAACACATTAATGGACAGAAAGCCGGACTGTCTGCGTGCCACCTCTGACAGTGACTTGTGCAGCCATCTTCCTGGCTTACTAAGTGAAACAGAGAGAGAGAGAGAGAGAGAGAGAGAGAGAGAGACGAAAAAGGCAGAAAGAAAGAAAGAAAGAAAGAAAAAAAGAAAAAAAGAAAGAAAGAAAAAGAGAAAGAAAAGAGACACCATCAGACCAACCCACAGACGCAAGCTTCAAAGAGAGCAAAGCATGACATGACGTCTGGCTGACAAACACCGGCAAAACAAACAAAGAGAAAAGAAGAAAGAAAGAGCTCAAAAAAAGACGTACAGATTCCAAATGGTCATCGCAGCTGCCGTTGTCAGTTGCAGACACGCGAACACACCGCCATACCAGCTGAAGTAGCACCCGTTGTCTGCATGCATTCACCGAATTCAGAAAAAAAGGGGGGGGCAGCCATGCATTCACCGATGATCATGTCAAGAACTTGATCCACGAAGAAAAGGAACTGCTCGAACGATCCAACGAAGAAAACTGATTACCGGCTTCCAAAGGAAAAACGGGTCCGCCGATCGAGTGGGAGGAAGTGCGTGGGTGGAGAGAGCGAAACACAGAAGAAGAATTCAGGCGAAGGAAGGAAAGCAAAGGACGGCAAATTTAGTGCCTGTAGCCCTGATGCAGATTTTAGGAAGCAAGGGCAGCAAAGAAAGTACGTGAGATCAGCGCCGGAAAGACGCAAGGACGGTCTGTGTCGCTGCGTTGACGCACGCAAATTGCCCCCGTGCCTCATAAGACCTCCGATAGAGAAAAGAGAAACCAACCCAGACGTTTAGACAATGAGAACGAGAATCCTCAGCCGAAAGAAAGAAATTGACAACTCACAAGGCGAAGTGTTGACAAAATCGATCTCGGTCATCCAGCTGCCCGAGAGAACGCCGGCGAAAGACCAGTAGCAAGCAACGCCAACGACCTGTATGGGACAGGTGAAGCGAGGGAATTAAGCAAATCACCGGATAAATGGACGAATTGGTTATAGAGGAGACCAAAACAGGACAAGAAGGGCGAAAGGAAGGAAGCAATAGTGATGGAAAGAGGTCGTGGAAGTATGAGACAGTGAGGAGAGACAAATGTCAATAAAGAGGAAAAACAATCTGGTCGCCCCTACAGAGGGAACCCATAAACCACAGCGAGGAGAAGGCTTTCCATTCGTCCCCCCCTTCCCTCCCTCTGGCTGACTTGTGCGACTGCACCGGCGCACGTGCACATTGCTGCGTATGTTGCGTATCTCTTCTTATACCTCCCCTTCTTCCTCATAGAGTATTCCATGCGGGCCAGCATGCCGACACCCAGCAAGCCCCCGATGAACGAGATTGCCACGCAAATCAGCTGCACACATATGCAAACAGTCGGAAATTTCTGAACACATACACACTCACACACACACACACACACAGAGAGAGAGAGAGAGGGACAGAGACACAGGCAAACAGAAAAGAAGGCGCATAAAAAGAAAAAAAAAGGACAACAGGTCCTGCTCTCTTCTCTCCCTTCCCGTTTCCTATCTGTGTCTCTTCCTCTCCTCTCCCCTTCCCTTCTCTGTTTCGGATCGCTTCTGTGCAGTTTCCTCAGGCACATCCATCTCGACGCATCC
>JAHBMJ010004800.1:51543-59043 GCA_018398765.1 Chromera velia | reverse complement strand
CACGTTCGTCTGCTTTCTATTTCCCCGTCTCCTTCTTGCCTGCTTGCTACCTAGCTTACTACTTTCTTTTCGACACGCTCGTCTGCATTTTGTCTGCCCATTTCCTGCTTGTCTGCTTGTTTTTTTCCTTCCAGCACGTCCGCCTACGTTCTGTCTGCCCGTCTCCTTACTACATGTTCGTTCTTTTCTTTTCAAGGTCGCGCATTATCGCGCATGAAGGCCTAAATACGACTAAAAATTAGTCTGAAATTCTCACTCATAGTTATAGTAAATCGATCTGCAAACTGTTGTAGTATCCTACCTCCCGGCGCCGTCATCCCGCCGCCGCCTCCCGGTCCTTCTCGTATGGGCGCCGCCTTTGCTTCGATCGCCTGCCGCCGCGTTCTGTATGTCTAGTATCTGGCCCCAAAAAGCTTGTCTTTACGTTTGCGTGGGGACCGGTCTTCAGAGAGTTTGCCTGAGTGGCTGAGCCATATCGCTGAGATCGTTCGTTCCGTTTATCCGGTCGTGAGTCTGTCATCTCTCAGCATAGCTAGCAGAAGTCAAATTCAACTCCAAACTATGAAGCTCTCGACTCTACGAATGGCTAAAGATCTTCCTGTATCCAATCCTTTAGCTGACTAAAGAGTTTAGACTGAACTATAGTCTGTAAAGTTTATAGCGTCGTTCTTCTGTCTGTTTAGACCTCGCCTCGGGTTTAGCTCTCTATCTGTTCTGCCGCTACCTCCAAAGCAGCAGAAAGTTACTACAGTATCTACAATACATATTCTTTACCTGAGTTTATGAAGTTAATTTGCCATATTTTTTCTAACATTTTTAAAAAGGAAAAAATGATGATCTAAAGAATGATTGACTCGTTTTTTAGTTAACGTGATCTCTCAATACACTAATAACTCGATTAGGTTCGATACGAAAACACAGTAAAGGTATCTGTGAAAAAGCCCCAGACACGGAGGACGGCCCGAGGACCAGGGAGGAGTGAGCCAACAGTATTTGACCTAGTCTTTGACAGTGTATTACAGTGTCTGCATATATGTCTGCATCACTTACACAATAGTTACTCTTTCATCATTTTTCACCCTTTGTCCTAGCCTTTGTCTCTCTTGCTGTCTGTTTGAGACACTATCAGTTTTTTTACTTCAGTCTGGATGCATTGGCCTCGATCTCTTTCTCTTATGCAGAACCGTACATCCATTTGGCTCTTTCCCTCTCTCACTCTCTATCTCTCCCTGATTATGAGTCTTCATCTGCCACCTGTCTGCTAACGTGCATACGTATATACATATACACACATACACACACATACATATGGAGAGAGAGAGAGAGTGTCCACACTCTCACCGCTATATCGCATACATATATAAGCATGCACATTAGTCAGACTGACAAGCTCGCACAGGTATAGATCGTACACGCACGGATGGAGACACACATACACATATACACACACACACACATATACATACTGAGAGAAAGAGAGAAAGAGAGAGAGAGAGAGAGAGAGAAAAAGAGAGAGAGAGAGAACGGAAAATAAGATAGGGACGTGTTAAGGAATGTTCCCTTTCCTTCAAAGTTTCTAAGGCTTTCATTTCATTCACAGACTGATATGCAAAACATTCAAAATTGTGTAGTATAAAAAGAGGCAGTGGCCCTGGGCAGTGACCCCAAAGCAGGCAAACAACCGAGAGAGTTTTGAGTGTGATTTCAAGCAAGCAAACCTCGGTGCACCGCCTGGTGATCGTACAAAAGAATATGCAGGCAAAGTCTGACGAACACACACCGAGAGACAACCATACACACTGGCATACACAAGCCCTGCGGTAGAGTGGAACGGGAATATCACAGAGCCTTTCAGAAGAAGCTCTCACGTACGCATAAAAACATACGAGGCAGAAAGGCTGACAGAATGAAATATATCATGGATATAGTCCTGCTAAAGCCTTGAAGCATAAACTGCTCACATTCTCTCTCTCTCTCTCTCTCTCTCTCTCTCTCTCTCTTTCTCTCTCTCTTTCTCTTCTTTTCTTTCTCTCTCTCTCTCTCTCTCTGTCTTACTTTCGCTATCGCTTTCGCTCTTGCTCTCTCTTTCTCTCTCTCTCTCTCTCTCTCTCTCTCTCTCTCTCTCTCCTTCTGCCTCCTGGCCTTATACACATATGCATACACCTATATACAATGTCATACAGACAAACATACGGAGAAGCAGACAGATAGATAGGCAGGCGAGCAGGTGGACAAGCAGGCAGACAGGCCATATTTTCATTCCAGGGGAGGAGAATTTTTTACAAACAGCAAGACAGACCTTGAAAACAGATAAATAGTCAGTCACTGTGACTGTCTGTCGCTGCCAGTCGATCAGTGGGTCAGTCAATCAGTCAGTCAGTCTTTCGCCCTTGTGCTTCTCCTCAGAGTTCCAGCACTCCTGCACTCAATCAACGTGCACCCAGTCACTCAAAGGAGACGAATTTCAATATATACATAGCCTGAGGGACACAGAAAAACGTGGAACGGAGAAAGCCGGACAGAGTACATGAAGACAAAACCATGTCACAGACTGGCATCCACGTACATAAATACCAGAAAAATTTGTCTGCAGGGGCACCGTGCATCGAAACGAGTATCGTGAACAGCAACGGGGAGATACTTTAAGACAGACATATAGACGGACACGGAAACCCAACATGCCTAGTCATTCACCCATTTACTCAAAGACACAAGAATTCACAGCCCAAAGTCAGTATAGACAGGAAATCATATATATTACATGGCAGGTTCAAACAAGGTGAATAATGGTGAATAGAGCTAGAGGAAAGCCATAGGCGTCCGGGTTCAGCAGCTCGCTTACGGTAGAGAGTCGCATGCACTTGCTAGCAGATTTTCTCTGACTGTCTCCCTTTCATTAAATAAATTTTATGGAGTCAAATAAACAGAAAGAATACAAAGAGAGGACCAGATTGACCACTCACCTTTCCTTGGAGTAGGACAGGTGGGGACCTGTCCAAAGGGCAGATCTGCTTAGTCCAGAAACAATATGAAACTCGCAACTGACAGATTGAGACGCGCGGAGACGGCGTTTGAAGAGTAGTATTTTCACCCAGCTCTCACTCACTTTCACGCCCACGTCCATCATTAAGTTGAAGATTTCCTCATCTACTCACCTACATTACAAAGTCTGATAAAGCTGTCGAACAGCGCATCTGATAGTGCATCTGAATTCAGACCTCAGAGGCGGCCGAATTCAATCATGCATGCGCAAAATTTTTACTGCACGGTCCCGTAAGGCGTTTGCGACCCAAAATATGGGAAAGTAAGTAAGTGGCGCGCATGTGAAATTCGGTGTAGGGGGCGGGGCTCACATTTACTTTTTTTCTTTCGGTTTGGGCTACAGATACTGTGACTTGGGGGCCACAGCACCTTGTAGGTGCGTTTTACCCGGCAACATGATGATTGAGGGTTTTTTCATGCATGCCACGTCCCCATATATGAGAGGCGAATCTAACCTAGTTTGTCGATTTGTTCCATCCTACGACAATATTAGCAGTTTAGTGCAAAAAAATCAAAAAACTTTTTAAGGCCTAAAAATGACAAAACAAACTTAAAAAAGGCATTTAAAAACATTTTTGAGCAAAAAAAAAAATATGTTCTTTTTACACAGATTTGGTCATTTTTCTGACCCCTCCCTTGCATTTTCACACAAAATCGTAAAAAAAAAATTGTTTTTTTTAGCATAAAAAATCATTCTCATCGGTTTAGTTTGGTATCAGAAAGCATTTAAAATATATTTGGGAGCCCCTTGAATTTTTCGCACTATAGGGCCGCATCACTATGCAAAGTAGGGGGCGGAATGCACCTATAGCATGCCGTGATACGTGTAGATATCGTTAAATGCGTTCATTGATGGATCTGACAAGATGAAGTAACAAAGAGGGGAAAGTGCTGTCATGATGCGTGCACACAGAGCCAACTGAGGCTTCCCCTCTTCGTTAACCATCAGATGTACTAAAGCCTCAATCCCATCTGCAGTAGATGTACTGACTTTAATATCATCTGAAGACAGCCCCTGAAGACAGAGTTCAACTACTGGAGAGGTTGCAGAATGCACTACCATGTCATGCATCTACTTATTCGTGACTGTGACAGTCTCAGGGGGATTGTATTCAAACGTAGTTCTGTATGCCTGCATCTATGCAGCTGTGGCTCTGACGACTTCCTTTTGAATATCCTTCGTGTTTTTGTGAGTGCTGTTCGAAGCCAATCGCTCCAGTGCGTCAAAAGCCACGGGGGTCTGTGACAGAACTGCTTGTGTTACTTCCTTACACCTCTGGAGGTCGACGGCGACTTTCGTGTTTGACAGCTGTTCTGGCAAGAGAGACAAAACCTCAGCTAGAATACGGTAGGAATCTTCATGTATGGTGAATTCCCTCATGAGGGAGCTAACAGTATCTGTCCATGGCACATCAAAAAGCACCACCGCACAAAGAGCCGCCACCAGAGGGCGGAGGACTTGAATATGTAACCTTTTAAAGTGACGGAGCAATTCATAAAGCTATCTCTTCATAACCTCCAGGTTCCCTGTAGCTGTAGGAAAGTCTGCTTGCGCTTGAGTCTGCATGGATTGTGCACGCAGCGAATGTTATGACACAAAACGGCTCTCCTTTTACCTTTTATTGGAGAAGTGACACGGCAATGGCCCATGCTGAGGGAGAATTTTGGAATTAAGAGAGCCATGCACTTGTGTTGGTGACCTTTTCGGGATCTTCATGCAGAGCAAGCGCTCTCAAAATGTTCGGTGACTGCCTGTTCAGTATAGTGCATGGCAGCCAGAAAATTCAAACAGTAAAGTTGCCTATAAGCCGAGAAAAAGCTGGCAAATCTGGAAAGTGGATTTCAGAGCTTAGGATTGGAGGTTGGTAAGCTCAAAAGAGGATGCCTGTCACTTATCCATCCGTCTGTCCAAGATCTGCAATACACAGAGGATCACAGAGGTGATAAGTCAGATGCATATATATATGCAAACTACAATTCAAAATGTCTTTTCAAAAAAAACAAAGTCAGATCGCGCGACTTGCACGCAGAACTTGTATGCGGCGTAATCTAGTAAGTCTGCATGGTATGCAATGTGCAGATCTGCGCAATTAAGAAACTTACTATTAATAAGACCTGTGATGAAGAAGTATTCCATGCAGTCCTCCTGCAGTCCGTAATCAGAAACACGTGAAAGCTTCCTCTCAAACAGAACAATCGAGACAAAAACGGTAGAAAATGACTGCTTATTTGTTGAGATTGGCACCGTTAAAAGTGTTGCTGCAGGATACTGTAGGAGACGGCAGATGCATGATATGAACAGATTAATCCTGGGGAACGAACGACTCACAGTAGAGGTCTAGGAATAACAAAGAAGCACCTGCCTCTATTTGAGAGAAACCGGACATGAAATAGAGACGAGCGGAGCTGTTGCTTTGAAGTGGTTCCGTTCTGTCTCGCTCAGTCTGAATGAAGAGGGAAGGAAGGGGGAGGGATAGGAAGAAGCCAGAAGCTGACCTCTTTTCCTCCTCTATAAGCAGCAGAAGAGGTCTAGTCTCTTTTCGACTTATGAACGGGGTGGATTACTAACACACTGTTCCTTTAGCAAGATTTTGTTCTGTCTCGTTCAGTCTGAAGAAAAGAGAAAAGAGTGTTGAAAGGGTTAGGATTGAGGAGAGAGGCATCGCCTCACAGGCCAACATTGTGGTTCGTCTTCCTTCTAGTGTCGGAGCTGAGCAGAAGAGAACGCTTTTCGTTTGCCTTCTTCTTTGGTGTCGGGACTAAGCAGGAGAGGACGAGCTGTTCGCTGTCTGTGAGGTGGAGGACAGCAGGAGAAGGTTAGTAACAGGAGCTGCAATGAAGACAACTTAGAAAAGTCTTTTTGCCTCCCACCTCACGAAAGGGTAGGAATATGCCAGGGGGTGTGCCTGCATGGGTGTTGGCAATTAAATATGTGGATGGGGATAGGGCTTGCTGTGGGGGCTCGACTGTTCTCTCAACAATCGAAAAGAGAGAGAAAACAGACCGCAGAATCATGAAGAGCATCTGAGACCATGGTTGTAAGGCACTCAACCCCCCAAAATAGTGGAGCAGTTGGATGGAGGACGAGGGGGGTCAGTAGAAAAGAGGGTTGCAGGGATTGAGGGGGGGGGGAAGGGCCGTGTATTCATCAAACACAAACACAACAGGGGAAAAAGGAAGTATACACATTGTGGAGCTGATTTCCTCATATCCTTGTCCCTTTTGTCAATCTACTAACCAAACTTTTTCATCTCTGTCTGAGCGGGGGTTCTCAGCATGCTCTTGGTAGGGAACCCTAGAAGGAAGAAATAAAGATGGTCATTGAAGATGAAGGGAAGAAAATAAAGACCATTTGAAGGAAAAAAGAGGGGGAGAGAGGTAAAAGAGAGGGAATGATGGAGAGAGAGAAGGCGTATAAAAGGAAGAAAAGGAAGAGTAGTAGAAGAATGATGGAAACAAAGGGGGGAAAAAGAGAATTAGGAGAAAAGATTAGCAGAAAGAGACACCAAACGCGGCAACACATACAAGTAAAAGTGAAAAAGGAGCTAAGCAATAAATCATAAGGGAATGAAAAAAATATTTGAATATAGGCAACGACCTCTCTGAACCTAACTACCACTTAAAAGTTGACGCCGCATTTTTGGATAAGCTTGAAAGTCTACGCTGCAGGTGCGGATTATCTAGGGTGTCTTGAAAGCTGAAGCCGCATATCTGGACAGTGTCTTGATCGTTTGCACCGAAAGGGTGGACGGTCTCTTAAAAAAAGATGTCACATATACAGATCATCTTGATTAAATTTTTTTAAGTGCTACTTAGGTTCAAAGAGGTTCAGACAACGAGTGATAGTGATGAGGAGACAGAGCTCATGCTAGAACTAGAGGATTTTGTAGAACAAAAAAGGGTCAGTGACACTCACAGGAGAAGAAGGTGTGTGAAAAAGGAAGAACAGGGGGAAAAAAAGACATAGAGAGAAATTTGGGAGAAACTTTAAGGATAAAAAATATGAAAAGAAGGGGAAAAAAGGGTCAGACGCTCCTATTCTTTTCTACCAGTGCTCCCGTATCTTCCAACCCTCCTTAAACTGATTGTGACCCTTACCGTTCTGTACGTCCAAGTCCGACTCGTCCAGTGGGGCGAACCAGTCCTGCTGTAGGCGCATCCACGGTGGTAACATCTCTGCATAATTGCCATCTATCTGACTGCCCTACGGTGCAAACACATCAGTCAAACAATAAAAAAAAAGATAGAGAGAAACTAAAAGGGGGGAAGGACACATCAGAAAAACAAGTGGAAGGGGAAAAAAGAAGAATCGACACACACACATATATACACACACACACACACACACACATATATATATATATATATATATACAACGGACAGATACACACACACAGGAACATACACAGACACAGACACAAACACACACACACACACACACATACACACACACACATA
>JAHBMJ010004800.1:23730-48730 GCA_018398765.1 Chromera velia | reverse complement strand
GGTGACTGTTGAAAC
This sequence comes from Chromera velia, assembly GCA_018398765.1. Classification (NCBI taxonomy): domain Eukaryota; family Chromeraceae; genus Chromera; species Chromera velia. The sequence continues at coordinate 48,715 of JAHBMJ010004800.1, read as the reverse complement.
ACCAGACCTAGTCGTATGTTGGTCCAGGGCTGGACATGGTGTACAATAGACGACTGAGAGAGGAGAGGCGGGAGAGACCTTGAGCATGACAGTACTGCCTCAGGCTCTCAGGTCATGAAACAGGGTAGGCTTCTGAATCAAGACAGTGATGGTCAGATAGAACTGTCATGTGGTTCGAGACAGGGGTGAGGGGGAGAGGTATAGCCACAGAAGTAGGTTTAACATCGTGCATAACTAAAGTTTTGCCAGACTGCTCCAGTGGAGGGGGGAGCAGACATACATATAGGGTATCGGACTGACTTGGCGAAGTGTATCCCAGTGGATAACCATAGCCCCGTGGTGGACGAAAGTCCGCCAATAGAAAGACAGACCTAGAGACAGACAGGCAGACAGACAAAAAAAAAAGACCCATAGGCTGGGCTATGAAAGGCTAGCTTAAACGGTTTTAGGGATTTCAATTAGTACTAGCTGCAATGTTCAGAATTATACTGGAACAATTAGTAGTAATACGTACATTTACGTACTTGAGGCTAGAGTCAGAATCAGTTAGTTACACTATACGGTTAGAAGTAACTACTGGGGGTTTTGAGGATAGTCTTGTTTAGCGTAAATTTGGTAACTGACGATTGGTAACTAAAGGGGTCCAGGGGCCCTACCACTACCATGGTGACTGACAGCTGGAGGCCCCGGCATTCAAAAAAAAAAAACGTTTCAAAAGTTTTTTAACGCGAATTAATATGCACGATAAAAAATGATTTCATCGATCATGCAGTAAAAAAAAATGAACAAAGTTTCTCTGGTTTGAATCCACGGGGGTGCAACTCGCGCCTCAGGTCGGGGAGCTCATGCAAGGAGAGGCCGGAAGGGGACAAGGGGGCCGGATGAGGAAGACTTGGAAATTGGAAGCTGAATCTAGAACTGAATCTATGAAACACTTAGAACTCTTCTTTTGTTTCTTTGTTTCGTTACAGCCGTTTCTTTCATTTTTTTTTTCTGTTTTGTTTAGACAGAAGCAATGAATTTTTTGTATGTATCACATCTAAATGTCTTCTTAATCCTTTTTTGCTCTTACAATGCACACGTAATGTGTTGTACTGTCTCTTTGCATGACTCATGTCGTTTTCACTAGCTCTTGGTTAACCTTTAATTGAAGAGAGGCTCTTATTTATATTAATTGAAGAGAGGCTATCGATCCTGCATTTATCAAGATTGAAGAGAAAGGGTTAGGCAAGAACCTTCCCTCAATATCCCTCAATCATATCCGATTCGATCAGACAGTGAGTGGTATGTTCATGTACAGTGCATTCATGACATCTAGCATAACATTTTATGCATTGCCAATTTGTTGTCTCAAATCTTTCTCCCTGTTCCGTTACCATGCCGCTACTGCAGTGAGTGTCCTTCACAATGCACTTAACAAACCTTCTGCACCTGTCATTGAGGCTGCCAAGATTAAATAATAGTTCAATGGTACTTCAACTATATACTTTGTCAACTAACAATTTAACAGCTTGAAGTTTAATCACTTAAATTACTAGTAAGTAATCATCCATTTATAAAACGTGTTTTAAATTATTTTTTATGTATTTTAATTTAAACAGTTTTTAACTAAAAATACCTTACTACCGCTACTGTGGTAACCCCACCTAAAAGTACTACCGTAACCACGATTCTGATTACCGCGCGGCCTGACGGCCGCGCAAGTTACCATCCTAAATTGGTCACTCCTAACCGTATAGTGTAAGTCGGATATTATTTAATCATTATAATGAAGACAAGAAAACTACATAGCATTATTTGTCTATCAATGGGATCTTTCGCTCACATTATCATACATGTCTGCCATACTAGTCAGATGATAGTCTGCCATACAATCATAATACATGCAGGCATGTGCGGCATGACCTTCGGCGCGACATTCTTGATGTTCCGCAGCCAAAACGCACCACCGTCAATTAAGGTCGCATCTTTTGGTTGCATAAATGCTCTCTTTCTAGCTCTCTTTTTCACGTCTCAGTTGCTAGTGGACCGTAGTAGTAGTGGTCGTGCGCATGCAGTCACTCGAGCCTGCCCGCCGACCTCCAAGCTAGTCCCCGGCCTTCCTCCGCCCTCCTGCGCCCCCACTGACCCGTCTATGCCCTTTTCCCCCCCCTTTGATCCAAGGACATGGTGTGGAATCGTCGGCCTCCCTACGTGGAGGGAAAGTCGATTGATCCTTCTCTCGCTCTCCGCTGCTTCCATCCATCTTCGAAACCGCCCGAACACACATGGTGTGCACAGACAGACTATATCGGCGTTTCTTCTCCTTTTTCTCTTTCTCCATTCTCTTCTGTTTTTTCTTTTTCAGCATAGACAGACAGACACACAGACAGAAGGACATCAAAAGATGGAAGGGCAACATTGGCGGAGCAAACAAACAAACAAACAAATCAGACGACCGGATCGATCGTCCCATCGGCGGATGGATCTCAGCAAAAACCGCAACTGCACTTCAATTCCATCCAGCCCCCCCCTTCCCTTTCCCCCTTCCCCTGCGCAATAAACTGAAGTCGAGAAATCAAGCCGACAATTGTCAAACCTCCCCATAACCCTTCGTCCCAAAGATCCCGCCCATCCCCTATGCCGCCATCAGTACAGTGAGCCTGGCTAGCTGTTTGAAGGCAGGACGACAGAAATAACAAAATCAAGTCAAAATTCAACACCAAAGAAAAGAGAGCACAGCCAACCACAACACGGTCACACAAGACAAACGGGTCGAAAGCAGGACATTCATTCTCAACGAATGCAATGACAGCGAGAGATGGGGTGACCAAGTTGTGCTGAGAGAGGAAGCGGTACAGAAAGCGCTAGGGCTTGCATCGGACACGTGACAGCACCAGCCTAGAGCTCCCCTCCCACCTCGCCTTCTGCATGGGCCCCCATGAACACTTCAAGTCTCCGGAGTGGTGCAAGACCGACGAACGACCTTGTACCCCCAGGCTGGAGATGCGAGCATCCAACCTGCCCCGTCTCCTGCCCCGCGTCTTGTGAGTGTGACTCTGTCTGATCGTCACAGAAGACAGAAGAGACAGACAGACAAACAAAGGACCACGACAGACAAATCAGTGAAGAGACGGAAAGGAAGGCTGGCTCGTTCAGCTTGTGGGTTGAATCATCTCCCGAGAGAAAGCCTTTCTCTTCTCACGTTTTCTTTCTCTTCTTTCCGATCCCCCCCTCCCCCCCCTTTGGGATCTCCATAAGTTTCCCTTGTCAAATCAACGCCCACCTCCGTTCCGATTCTCTTGACGCACGCACGCATGTACAGAGACACACGGTCAGATGGTTTTGTGTGCCTTCAAGAGAGAACGCAAGCAAACAAGCAAGCAAGCAAGCAAACCAGAAAAAAAAAAAAAAAAGAAAGAAAGAAAGACAGAAAGAAAGAAAGAAAGAAAGAAAGAAAAAAAGGGGGGAAAAAAGAAAGAAGCGGTACGAAACCTTCAAGGACCGTGATAGAGGGAGAGGGAGAGCGAGGGGGGGAGTCCAGTCCTGTCGACTTCCTCTTCTCACCTCCTCACCTCACCTCCTCATCTCAGCTGGCCGGCCTCCTCTCTGCGACAAACAAATCAAAGTCATGAAGTCCCTCCCAGAGTCTTCTCATCACCTCTCTGCAACTTCAGTCTGCAAACACGGACAAATGAATACATCACATACAAGTTCGCTCAACAGAGACGGGATCCATTGATGAAAACAGCCCCGTGGACAAGACAGGAAACAAACCTGAAATCCGCTCAAAAACAAAATTGCGGATGGCGGTGCATCACGAGAGGATGGGAGCAATGGGACCTCTGAGACTTCAGAGAGAAAAAGAGCAAGACAGATCTTAGACAGATGGAGAAGAGAGAAAGACAAGAGGCGGGATGAACAGAAGCAGATCTAATTCCTGAAGGAGGATTGATGACAATGAGGAATTGAAAGAGACATGCAGAAAGAAAGCGCTGTCTGTGTGCCTGCCTACCTTCGTCTCCTCTGCCCCTCAATTTTTCTCTCTCCCTCTCTTTTGCCGGAATGATCCGTACGACTCTCTCCTTCTCCTTCCCCTTTCTGTCCCTTCGACGATCTCTCTCGTCCTCTCGAGGGGGGGACTCTGTCTCGTCTCTCCTCCTCCCGTTTCCCTCCCTTCCGTTCTCTCCTCTGCCCCGACTGCCCTCTCGGTCTCTGTGCCTGTCGCCCTTCTTCTCTTTCGAAGGCTGCCTGCAGAGGGAGAGAGGGAAACGTGGGGCAGGAGGGGAGAGAGGAATCATGTATACCATGCCGGACACAACGAAAGGAGGGGGTGGCAGCGTTCTCGGTATATGGACAAAAAGAGGGCAACCAGACGAACAACAAACCGCTTTCAGAACAGACGGATTCTGGAAGGGAACCAATGCACGAAGACAAAGCTGAGAAGACTTCGACGTGAAAATTCGGATCCAAAGGGAAACGAAAGAACGTTCCGCCTGCTTCTTCCCCCTCCCCCCCTCTCACTCACCCTTTTTTCTTCCTCATGTTGAAGGGAGAAGAATCGTCGTCATCGTCCTCTTCATCTGACCACGCAGCTAGACGTCTCCGCTTGATATGGGTCCCTGCGGATCTGCTGTGGTCTCCGTTGACCTCCCTGTCTGAACCTTCTGCGGCTGCTTCCTCTCTGTCGTCTCCGTTGGCGGCGGCATGCTCCTTCGTGTCTCCTCCGTTCTGTTCCTTCTCTCTGTCTCCTCCTCTCCCTCCAGCTTTGTCTCGTCCAGACTTCAGTGAAATGCCGAGAGACTGACGGACTTTCTCTTTCATCTCTTCCCGCCGTTTTGCTTCGTCACGCTCCTGTTTCTTCTTCGCCTGCATTCACTCGCTCGCTCACTCACTCACTCACTCACTCACGCATCAGTTGGGCATCCATTCCACCTCTATTTTCCTTCCATGCGCACGCGGAAAACTGACGTATCGAAAGGAAAGCGGAAAATTTTGAGTGAGAGGGCAGGAGAAAAATAAATTCCAGCGATTCTTTGCACGTTGCGAAAGCACATCCCATACTCGGTGAAGGTGACTGACGTCAATCTCAAAAAATGCCGCGCTTCGAAGCCCCGTGTCGTCTTTAAGGGGATTGGGGGGCTTCTCGAACGGTCTCTTCAGAGGACCTCCAACGGGGCTGTCACCCCTGTCTCTCTCCTTCCCTGTATCTCTGTCTCTGTCACCGGGACTGTCCCAGTCGTCCCGCCTACCCCCCCTCCCAGGAGCAGGGCGAAGGATCACAGGCATGGGGGCAGGGGGTCCGTGACGGTCTCTGTGTCTATCTCTATCTCTGTCCCTCTCTCGGTCTGCCTCTCTGTCTCTCTTTCCACCTGCCACACCTCCTCGCCCTCCTCCAATATGCATTTGTCGTTCTCTTGCCCTCTCCCTCTCCCATTCGAGATCATCTTCACTCTGCTCTCTTTCTCTTCCTCTCTCCCTCTCTCTGTCTCGTCCCCTGTTTTTCGTGCTCTCTCCGTTCAAATGTCCTTTCCCTTCTTCCTCCTGATCCTTACCTCTCCCCCCTCTGCCTCCATCTCCACGAGGCCGGCGAGACAGGGCCTTCCCTCTCTCATCGGGAGACGAATCCCTCCCACTACTATCCTCCTCGTCTGTCTCCCTTCCGTTTCTTGCCCCTCTCATTTTTGCCGGAGGAGAGTCATCATCTGACGCATCTCTTTCTCGACGTCTCTGCTCTCCCTTCTCTTTATCTTCTCTATCTGCCCCTCGACGATCTTTCTCCTTCTCTTTCTCTCTTCCCCTCTCGTCCTCACGATCCACCGAACGATCCCTCTGTCTCTCTTTGTGGTCTCTGTCTCTGTCTCTGTCCACAGACCTGTCTCGACTGCGCCTGCCATCTCTGTCCCCATCCCGATCCCTCTCTCGTATGCGGCCGCGCTCACGGTCCCACTCACGCTCATAACGTCTGGGGGGGGGCATGCGATCCCGGTCCCGGGCCCTCTCACGGTCTCGGCTCCAACCACGACGGCGGTATGGGGGCGGGGAGGGGGATCTACGTCTGTAGGGTCCCCTTCTATCGCGATCACGGTGGTCGTAAAGGTCCCTCCCTCCCCCATCCCGTCTCCCCCCCCTTGGAAGGGGGTCTAGGGCCTCCCACTTTCTGTTCATGGGGGGGGGGGTGCGGCGTCGGATAGGTCCCCGGGGGGAGCGGGAACGAGAGGGACCGCCGCGTCCTCCCCTGTCCTTGCCTCCCTTGCGCGACCTGTTGCTGTGGCTAGACCCACTGCGGCTTCTGCTGGAGCTGCTTTTGCTTCCGTCTCTCTTCCTTCCTCTGCCCTTGGACCGGGGTGATGCAGAAGAAGACGAGGAGGAAGAGGGAGAGCGAGAACGGGAGCGCTTGTCTTTGGTGCGGCTGGGGCTTCTGCTCACAGACTTCTTCGCCTTCTTCGGCTCCTCGGTGTCTTGCATGCCTGCAAAGACGATTGGAATCATCGTAGAGACGGGAGAGGGAAAAAAAGGGTGGGTAGGGCATTGCGTGAAACCAGACAGCAAGAAAAAGTATTCTCTCGCTTGTTAGAAAAGCGACCTCAGTATAAAGTCAGTGAGATCAATGCGAGAAACCAAACCAAACAAGTAAAAAGAAATGTCGATGACTTGAAAACCAATCTGCTTCCCGTCTGGCCTTTCAACGGTCTCTCCTTCTGTCTCTCAACTGACCGAACTTCCGAGACAGCGACAAGTTCAACTGGTTCACCTGCACGCATAGACGCACACAGGGACACAGATAGAGATGAAGAGGAAGGACGTTCGAAATTTGGGGGGAAAAAGAAAAGAAAGTACAGATTTCCCCACCCGTTTCCTCAGTGCACGCACTTTTGATTCCACCTGTACTTCCTTTCTGACAACGTTCTTCTACCGAGGAAAGTTTCCTTCAATGCTGGAGTCGTAATGTGCAGTAAGAGGGGGGAGTGCTCATTTTCTGCACACACCCACACCGATACTTCCCTTTTGTCTCCCGATGCTAAAATCAAGGAAGGACCGTCCCCCCTTTCTGATCTCTTCCGTGCTCTCTTCTGAAACCACCCATGCATAAATCCCGTCTCCCAATTTGCTCTGTAACCCGCCCTGCTGCTTGCAAGGGCCTGACTGACGGACCTTTGCCAACTTTGCCTCTAGATCCCTCCTCTGCTTTGCCTGCTCGGCCGTGACCGGTGGCGGTATGTGGACAGGGGGGGCGCTGATGCTCATCGTCTGCTGCTGCGGCTGCATGGATGTGCCTGTGTCTTCTGGCTGTGGCTGCTGTGCGAGGGGGATCTGTGCAGCCAGAGCGGCCCCGAGGGGCCCGAGAGCCGATAGGGCAGAAGGAACTGCTGGTGCAGACGCGGGACCTGCCCCTCCGCTCATCTGGGCAAGGAGGGCGGCAAGAACTCCTGGGTCAACCCCCGCAGCTGCGGCCATGGCTGTGATATTGGCGCTGGCAGGGCCTGAAGGGAGGGAGGCCGGCTGGGCCTGCGTGACTCTGGGGAAGACCGTAGACTTGGCCGGATTCACCCTGAAGTCAGCCAAAAAGTCAGATGAGCAGTCAGTCAGTCAGAAAGTCTGAAAGTCACTCATTGATTTGGACAGACATCCCGATGACCTGGGAGAACTGACATCCGTATCAATTCAAAAATCAGGTAGCCACAGTCACGCACACACGCACACTCACGCCCTGGAGGGTCACAAAAGACGACGGCCGAGGTGATCGATCGATAGATAAACCCCAAAATGGAAACAGAGTGCTGCACTGGGAAAAGCCATCATCGAGGTGGTGTGTGACCCAGCAGAGAAAGGAAGAGCAAACAGAAAGACAGGGGGGCGTCCCTCCCAACACCAAGCAGGAAGAAGACAGAACGGCGAGAGACGGGGGAAAAAAGACAAGGAGCCTTTAGAGAGGGGAGAGCGGGCGGCAGAAAAGAAACACACCTTTCTGCCTCTGTTCGCATCTTTTGTTTTCCTTCCAATCTCCTCTAAGCATCGCTTTGTCTGCTTCTAACGAGAGCCTACAGTTGCTTAGACACACACATAGACATACATACAGGCAAGCAAACCGGCTGACTTGACAGAGTGCTCATGAATCTGGAGGTGTCCCGAAAGGTTCAGAGCCTGCAGGCAGGGGGGAGGCAGAGAGAGCGTGTGGAAGGAAAAAGAAGGTCTCTGTCAGAAGCAGAAAAGAGAGCCTCGAAGATGGGGGAAACGACAGACGTACAGGCTTTGTATTTCTTTCTTCTTTCTCTCGCCTTTTCTTCATGCACACAAATTAAAGAGAACAAAGAAGCTTGTTTGAAGGACGAAGGATTAAAGAACCAACACGGCAATTGACACAGCGTGGGAAAACAGAGAGAGAGAGAGAGAGAGAGAGAGAGGGAGATAGATAGAGAGAGAGAGAGAGAGAGAGAGAGAGAGACCGAGAGGCAGACAGACAGATTGATGGCAAAAAAACAGAGGAAAAGTGCAACTATCGTCTGTCGGACATTCATTTATGGTTCGTCCGCACTTCACCTTTCTTTCCTTCCTTCCTTCCTTTCTTCCCTTCCTTCTTTCGGCAAAAATGGGGACTCGCTTTCCGCTCGTTGGCCCCATTTTTCTTCTCCCCCTGTTTCATGAGAAACCAGGATTGACAACCACAGAGCCGCGACAACCACACGGCCAATGCATACTCTCTCAATATCTTGAAATGACTGACCACAAGCGCTTCGCTGGCAGTGTCGAACTCGATGAAGGCGAACTTGGTCGTTTTGTCGGCTGTTCCTGCGGTCTTCAGAGCCGTGATCGATCCCACCGCAGAGAAGATCTTTCGCAGCTCTATCTCGGAAATCTGTTTGGAAATTCAGTCCAAAGCACAAAAGGCACCGTGATTTATGCGGACTCAAGTTCGCAAGTTCGAAAGTTCCACATGCAGGAGAGTTGAAAAGAGCTGAAATGACGAGAAAAGAAGGGAAAGAAGGAATTCCGAAAAGAACAGATCTCACATCTATGCACACACAAAGGGCAACGCAAAGAACGATGAAGACGGGCTGAAAGAGAGAGAGGGGTGGCGACAAACAGCCAGAAGACAAGGAATGTCTGATGAAAAAACAGAAGGAAACAGACAGAGACGCGGAATCCTCTCTCTAATCGTCATGTACTTCACTGACCGATGCAGGCAGGTTTCCGATGTGCACTGTACGAGCTATCTGCTCTGCCTCGCTCTCCCCAGGTTTGGCCGTGCAAGGTGCGACCGTGCTCCCAACCAGATTATTGCCTACTGCGGTCCCCTGCGTTCCAGGCAGAAGAGCAGTCAGTGGTTGCTGCTGTCCTCCCATACCACCGAGGCCGCTGTTCAAACCCAGCAGTCCCTCGGAGCTCCCAGCTCCAATTGCCGCTGCTGCCACTGCACTGGGCAGAACCGGCAGGGCCCCAGGAGCAGAGAAGGGCAGAACAGGCGAAGGGCCGGAAGAGACAGCTGCTTCTGCGTCTCCTGGGGGAGGAGACGCACCAGAGGGACCGGGTGGGGAGGCCTCGGATCCCTCGGAGACGGGGCTGATGAGGCTGAATTCCACTGCCCCACCCAGCAACTCCTGCCCTGCCAATTGAATCACAGCGGCCGCAGCTGCTTCTGGAGATTCAAAGACGACCTCCGCATACCGTGCTGCCCCACTGGCCAATCTGCACACACAGGAGAGGAAAGGAATAAAGAATTCTCAATGTCCCTCCTGGTTCTGCCGCACATTGCCAAGCAGCACCCGACTTACTGTTTCAAGGAGACGGATTTTACCGCCCCGACCGCACCACAGAACTCCTTGACACGCTCCTCAGTGACATCCGCCGAAACAGATTTGATGAAAAGGGCCTCTGGAGACGACATCTCCTCAGCCAGTCACTGTAGGAGGACACAGCAGAACTTTCACAAATTGGTCTGGACGCAAGGCAGGAAAGAATTCAAACTGCCCAGCTGGCCTTCGTGAAGCTCCCGAGATGACTTTACTTTTCAGAAGTAGGGGATGTTGAAAATTGTAGAGATGTCGCTTGGACTGCACATGCCAGAAGCTTTGTCATCGATCGTCATTGAAACGTTCGCAAATTATCTGGTCAACTGTTTGTCACAAATTGTCAACGGCTGGAACACAACCAATTTATAATTGGCAAAATTTCTCCGAGCGGTATGTGTGGGAAATCTCAATAATAAATGGAGTTTGTATTGTCGACAAACTAGGTTAGATCCGCCTCTCATACATGGGGACGCGGCATGCATGAAAAAACCCTCAATCATCATAGTTTGTATGGAAAAACGCATGTTTTAAGCCTCCGGACACTTTTCACCCTAAGCTTGACCCTGGAGAACCGCGTTTTCTTTCTGCATTCGTTTTGCCTAGGCATGAACATTCGTATGCCTGACCCGTTGGCAGTCAGCAGCTGCCAGTCAACAGGAAGACTGGCAGTCTCACAAGTTGGGTGCCTGCAGACAGAAAGGCGCATGCATAGGTGAAGAAGAAACAAGAGCACAGAAAGGTGCATAAAGATGCAAGTCACATTTTCATCTAAGCTTCTCACCAAGTACAGAAAGATGGAAACGGTTATAAAAAAACCCAGAAAGCAGCACAAGCCAGATAGAGCCTGCTGCAAGGACCTGGATTGAAGACACAAATCGAAAAAAGCCATTCTCCCTTGCTCCTCAGCCCACACATCTGACTTATACTACATTTTCTACATCATTTTTTAGCCCAAAAAGTCAAACCAAGGCGCGGTCTCACCCAGAATAATATTCAGGGTGATGTTTGTGGTCTTCTTTTTCAACCTTCTAACCAGAAACATACTCAAATTTGGCAACAGAAGGCCACAGAAAGATGAAACGAAAAGGAGACGCATGCATGGGTACGAATTGGTATAGATGGTCAAACAGCTCAGTACGCGTCAGCACCTAGGTCAGCACATGGAGTGCGCGCAAGCACCCAGTCCAGCAATTTTGTCACACCCATACAGAAGGACTCTATTTATTATTGAGAATTCCCATACGTAGCTGGAGGATGCTGGAGGCTCCGTGGCGGCTCCAGCCGCCGCATGGCCAGACGTCCTAGCTTCATGCGGATCCCGCACCACCCGTGGCCGCGACGTCGCCGGCTGGAAGTAAATTAACGTACGTATACGTCTACCGGTTTTATGCAATCTAGCTATAGCTGTTACTACTATTAATACGTAGATTCAGATGGAAAGCCTCAGATCTAAATTAATCCAGATCACCTCTCCTCGACAGAAAAGCCTCTGATGACAGCAAGCTCTCTTGACACCAGACCGATCTCGAGGATCTGTTCAAAAAGGAATAGCTAAGAATAGTAGAGGATATAAAAAAAATAAGAGACTCGATCGATCGACTTATATGCGAACTATACAGGAGTTCTTGGCATCTTCAGAAAATTTTGTAAGAGCCCCTACATTTTTCAGTTTGTGATAGTCTGACTGCAGTAAGGGCGGTCACTTTACCATTTCTAGCTTTGTGTTATCCTGGGATACTGGGCGGCGCCAGCTGCCTAGTCTGGAGTATGGCGCGGCCGGCGTGCACGGCTCAGCCTTCGCGGAGTTGCGTGCGTCAAGCCGGGGCACTTGACCACGGAAGGCCCCGCACGGATCTGCACGGCGGGGAACTTTGGCCGGGGTCCTGGCCTTCGCACGCATGCTCTAGGATTTGCTTGCATGATTGGCACCGATAGATCGAGTTAGAGCAGAGTTGCCGTCTTGTAGCTGCTGTCCTGTAGCTTCAGTCTGTCCTGTCACATGTAATCAGTTTGCATGGCACTAGTATGGAGTTGAAAGTTGAGTTGTTAAAGTTGGGAGGATTGAGATAGTAGATTAAGAATAGGAATTGACTTGACAATCTGGTGTCCTTCGTATCTTGTGTATCTGAGTTTGTGAACCCTTTATACCTTCTGGAATCGATCAGCATAGGACGGAACCTCTAGGACTCTCTCTCGCTGGCGTCACCACTTATGTTATAAGCTAGTCGAGATACAAGCACTGGACACAGAAAACTATCAAGCATGTGTTTTGAGATGCTGGGTGGCGCCAGCTGCCCAGTCCGGAGTGTGGCGCAGCCGGCGCGAGAGAATTTCATTGGGGGGGGGGGGGCATGTGTCCTAGGATGCTGAGCAGCGCCAGTTGCCCAGTCCGGAATGTGGCGCAGCCGGCGTGTGCGGCTCAGCCTTCGCGGAGTTGCGTATGTCAGGCCGGGGCACTTGACCGCGGAAGGCCTCGCGTGGATCTGTACGGCGGAGAACTTTGGCCGGGGTCCTGGCCTTCGCGTGCACGCTCTAGGATTTACTTGTATGATTGGCACCGATAGATCGAGTTGGGATAAAGTTGCCATCTTGTAGCTGCTGTCCTGTAGCTTCAATCTCTCCTGTCGCACGTAATCAGTTTGCATGGTACTAGCATGGAGTTGAAAGTTGAGTTGTTGAAGTTAGGAGGATTGAGATGGTTAATTAAGAATAGGAATTGACTTGACAATGTGGTGTCCTTCGTATCTTGTGTATCTGAGCTTGTGAACCCTTTATGCCTTCTGGAATCGATCAGCATAGGATGGAACCTCTAGGACTCTTTCTAGCTTGACAGTTCTCTGTGTCCAGCGCCTGTGTCTCGACTAGCTTATGACAGTGTTGACTCTGCCGGCTTGAGTTAATTGACAGACTGAACATTAGTTACATCTGACATTGTTAGGGCCTGCCTGACCTGAGTGCATGCATTTCTCTATTCGGGTTGGGTAGTCACTGAAAATGAAGAATGAACAGAAGAGCTTCAACCCTGAACTTGGACAGATGGAGAGGGGGACGTAGGGGGACGGACAACCAGGTAGATGTCAGTATTCAACGGTACAGGTAGCTGTATATCGAACATTTGGCGGGAACTAGGCTAGGAACTAGGGCGGAGATTTTAATTTTAATTATGCATGGACCAACTAGGGGAAGATCCTAGTGAAGATCCCTTAAGAGAAGAAAACCAACTTTAAAACTTGTTATAGAACTAATTTTCTATTATCTTCATCTATGAATCGGCTTACTATATGAAAGTAGTACTAAGAATAGTAATTCTCTTATAGTAAAACAGTTTATAATATTTAACTATTTTTACTATTAAATTACGAACTGCATGCATGGGTTGCCGTTTGTCTCTGGTTTCGGAGACTCTAGGGCTAGCTCTAAGATAAACCGCCATTAATTAAATAAGTAGCTAAGTAAGTAGTAACTAAGTATTATATCATTTTACTATTGAAATAATAAAAATGGCTATAACTATTTACTATTACAAACTAGTATTTCTTCTAGTACGTTGGCGTCTAGTACGTTGCCTACACGGTAAACTACACTTAACATACTACTACTATACATAGGTGAGTCGGCTGATCCAGATTATGGATTAACTCGAAAGTACTGCATGCTTAAAGCAACCATTCACTAGACCCGGCCATTCAGCCTGAGCGTGAGTCAAGTTCTTCGAATTGACCACACCTTCGGCTGACCATCTTTTCGTTTGACAGTCCTGATTCTCTAACTTCTCTTCTCACAAAAAGAAGTCGAGGGCTGAGTGAATAAGAGTCAAATTCAATGAATACCACTGACCTTCAGGCAGAGAAGAGCGTCACAACCGCAACCATGCTTGCACTCGGGTATGCGTGAATCGGTACGAAAAATATACCACGCATTTTGACAACTGTCACTTGAACCGTACATGTGTTTACTCTTCGGATCGAGCCATGCAGAGTCTGCTTGAATCCCATTCAATGCCCATGCATGGTACGGAATAGGTCGACCGACAGCTGCATCTGTGAACGTGCAGCATTGAAGTGAATGAATTCCCAAATCTCCCTCCCTCATTGACGGTTTGCTATTCATCTCTCTGTCCTTCCCTCCCTCCCCCCCTCCCTTGACTCAGCCTAACAGAAGGAACGGATGCGACATGAAGGTAAGCATAGGGGATCACAACTCTCCGTTCAAACTTTGTTGATTCATCTCTAGATTCATCTCCACGTTATTTTGCCCTAGTTTCTCTCAGGGCAGGCACGCAAGAGTGCTCACACTCTTGCCACCCTCTGTCCTGTCTGCATTCCTCTAACGCTTTCTTTGCATGATGATTGGTGGGATCTCCTGTTTCCCATCCATCTCTCGGTCCTTTCGTTCTTTCTTTCTTTCTTCCTTCCTTCCTTCCTTCCTTCCTTCCTTTCTTTCTTTCTTTCCTTTCTCTCTCTCTCTCTCTCTCTCAGGCCTGCTGACTGGCGCACGGAAGGACCCCTGAATTGATTGACTCACAGACTGATGATCGATAGATCGATTGACTGTTCACAGCTCTGCATAGGTCTTCGTCCTCCTTCCTCAATGGAGTAAGTGGGTGAGTGCCTGAGTGATGCACGAGTAAGATGAGATACTCATTAACTCATTGTAGAAAAAAGAATACCGCGAATACTGACAGAAATCATGTCCATCGACTTTGAAGATAGAAAGAAAGAGAGTAGGTACATGAGTGTCACCAAAAGGGCGCACCCTGCGGTGCGCGTGAAAGATAGAGAGCTGACGGACGCCATCATATGGACGACAGGCCAAGGACTCCCGAGGAACAAGGAAGGAAAGAGAGCCATGCAGTTCCTTCCATTCTTCCAGAGACCTTTGCGAGCTAGGTCGATTGAAGGGACAAAAGAAACCCGATCCCATGCTTGTTTGTGTGACAACATGCGTACATTCACGCAACGAACGAACTGCAGCAAAGAAATTAAGGCTATGGAGGGAATGAAGAAAACAACGAAGGAGTGAAAGACGGCGACAAGAAGCATCTACCTCACTGCCTAGTTGTCCTTCCTGAGAGAAGTAAGTGTGAGTTCATCATTCACTTTCTCCTTCCCGCCGTCCTTCTTTCTTCTTCGCCTATCTCTTCATTCTCCCCCTGCGCATGATTTCAGCGGCTCTTCCTGCCGTTCGTGTCTTTTTTTTTTCGTAACCTTTTTAGTCGTCTGATGCTTCTCTTTCTGTGTTTCTTTCTTGCTTGTTCTTCTAAAGGCATCCATCCATCCACCCATCCATTCACCGTGTGTCACTCCACCCGTTGCCACTTGAACGTATAATCATTCATCGTTTTGACAACTTGTTGCGAGTTGGAGTTCCCCGCACCATGAATCTGGGAAGCTTTTTTTCTTTCATTTGACCTGTCTTCCTGACGGACTGACCGGTCCACCTGCAGGAACCTTTCACATGCGGACGGTCGGACGGACGGAGGGAAGCGCGGTTAGTCCACTTGCTTGCTTGTGTGAGGTCAGTAGAGGAAAAGGAAGGCCAAACGTATTAATCGCATGGATGGAGAGATTGAATAAAGAGTCTGCATTCACAATTCAGCACCGGTGAAAAGCCGGCAGAGAGAGGAGGGAAAAACAACAGAAAGAAACAGCGTTTTTCTTTCTGTTTATGAGATAGATAGAGGGGCAGAGAGGGGAGGGAGGGAGGGAGGGAGGGAGGGGGAAAAAGAGGGAGTCTGATGCGCCGGAGCTGGAGGGCCGACCGGGTCTGCCACAAAGTTGTTTCTTTCTTCTCTTCTTTGCTCTGGCGTGTGTGGAGTGACGGACAGGCTAAAAGCCTTCTGCAGGCCTGCTTTTTCTTCACTCCGTCTGGGTGAGTAAGGAAGGGCGGCTAAGTCCATTGACCCCCCGCTCTACCAAGCACACTGCGGCGGTCGACGTCTGGCTCAATAAAAGTGCAAAGAGAAATGGTGTCAGAAAGGTTTTCTCCTCCTTCCAGAGCCACGTCGAACGAAGCAAAGTGCATGCCTAAAAGGGAGGGAGGGAGGGAGGGAGGGAACGACGTTGATCGGACGCGCGAGAAAGGAATGGAGACAACCCGAAAAGGAGAGAATGGAAGAAAAGGGAAGGGAAGGGAAGGATTCCACCCATCGCAAGGCAAAAAAAAAAAGAAACGAACTTACACAGACACCCGCCGCATGCCGTTTACGGGGAAAGATGCCAGGTGGAAAACGGAGAGAAGGAAAAGACCAAAAGTCGGACAGACAGAGGTACAGATGTTCTCATTCGATTATCATCAAGACGCACACAAGAGAGGGACCCCTTTTTCAACGCCGTCACCCTTTCAGTTCTGTGACCCTTTCAGCCTTTCTTCTGTCCCTTCAGATTTGACAGGAAGCTGCTTGAAACCAACGAGAGAAAAAAGAATTGACTGTGACGTCGCGGACGACGCTGACATGCGGCCTAGTTGATACAGAGAGGCAACCGACCAGGTCGGTCCAACGCAAAACTTTCTTCCAGCAAGGAAAGGAATTGAAGGATCGATGGATGGATGGATGGATGGATAGGTCGATCGATGGATTGACTGACGAGTGAAAGAGAGAAAAAAAGAGCTCCTTCATTCGTTCATCGAACGAATGATCAATCAACGAAGAAGAGTTCTGCCAGCCAGAAAGGCACAGAGGCAGGGGCAAAGAGACAAAATACATGCATAGATCTCAGCTTGAAGGATGAATACGAGGGTATAGGGACAGAGAGGATAAGAAAAGAAACATCATTGATTGATTGATTGTTTGATTGATTGATTCAAACAGCGAGAAAGAAAAGAATGGTCGAAGCTTCGAACCCAAGAAACGTGTAGGTAGGTAGGTAGGTAGGTAGGCATTCTAAAGATCATCGAGGGGCACCGCTTCACGAGTTGATCTTTTACTCCTCCCTCCTGCATGTGATTCTTTTTGTCTCTTCTCCCTCCATCTTTCCTCCCTCGCTCCTTCCCTTTTCATCGGTACCTTCCCTCTTTTCCTATCTGTGACTGTCCCCCTTTTTTTGCTATATGTCTCTCTTTCAATCCGACTTGGTTTGTCTCGTTGCCTGTCTGCATGAATTCTGTTCAGGATCCCTCCACCTTTCAAGATGTCTGTCCAGGTCAGGTTCCCCCCCGCCCCCCCCTGCATGCCACTACAAAGCAAGCTAAAAAAAATTCATTCTGCCGTCCCCATTCTTCGCCGAGAGAAGACGGCCGATGGTGACCTGTGTGCAAAAAAAAAAAAAGGAACGAAAGAAGGAAGGAAGGAAAGAAACAAAAAACGGAAAGAAAGAGGAAAGAAAGCACTGACACGAGCCAGCCAAGATTCGATTTGCAGCATGAACCCATGCATTCGAAGGCGGTCTGTCTCACACTCCAGAAAGAGAAGCACGCACTTCACGAAACCAAAGAAAGAAGTGACTGCGATCAGCGACAGCAAAAAAGAAGTGGAGGGGAAAAACGCCACATCGGTCCTGAAAAGAAGCTTGCGAGCTGCAGCAGCAGAACGTTGAAAAAAGAAATCGAAGAACTTTCGCCTTCACTTTGCCGGTTGGCGTGTCAGCACGAGAAGGGAAAAGGGGTTGAAAGAAAGAAAAAATGAAATAAAAGAAAAAAAGAAACGAGCCAAGGCCTCCAAGGCGAATCTGTCCAAACCTTTCTTCTTTTGCCTGCCTGCATGTGCGGACGGGAGGGAGGGTCTAGCTGTGTTGATCTACCTGGTTTGTTTGTCTGTTTCTTCGTCCTTTCTTCTTTTGTGCCTACATAGCCTTCACTTTCTGCCCCCCACCCCCCCCTCTCACACACACTTTGTGTCTGTGTGTACAAGAGAGGCAGGGAGAGAGAGAGCCCGGGCGTGTTTGTATTAATAAGTGTCTGCGGCCCTGTGTGTGGAAGGCTGAAGCTCAGTGTGAAGACACGCACAATCGACAGTCAAAAGCCAAGGACTGAAGCGACATTACGCTGCTGTGCCGTCTTCTCTTTTCTTCCCTTCCCGCCCCCTCTTCCACGGAACTAGCTTCTTGTGTTTGTGCCTGGCTACGCCTCAATTCAGCAGATACCGAAAAGAGAAAAGAGAACGAACGCACCGATCGAACCCCCGGCTGCCTGAAAGGAAGATAAGATGCCCCTCTTCTGTCCAGTGTGCATTCTAGCACTCAAAGGAAAGGTCTTCGGACATTCAAATGAAAAAAGATCCATTTGTCATTCAAAAAAAGAGAAGGCGATTTTGCGCATTCAGAAAAAAAGAATGCTCCGACTGTTCATTCACGGAGAAGAACGTAACAGAAGAGAAGCCACTACTTCCCTCCCAGGCGGGCAGGGAAAGAGGGAGGGAGGGAAAGACCTGCTGTTGCAGCTCCTTTCTCTCTCTTTCCTTCTGCACTTTCAAAGGATGTCAAATCCATCCATCCGAGTGGCTTCCTGCAACTTTCAACCAATGAGAAAGGGACCTGACGACTGACGGTAAGAAAGAGAGAGAGGAAGAAGAAAGAGGGACGCACGACGGACTACATTTACATGAATGAGGAGGGGCAGTACAGGAAAAGGAGTGACCAACGCTCGTACATGTGTCATGTTAACTTTAACACCGTCATTGCATCCATGCGCGAGTGCCTTGATTGATTTCATTTGATCCATCCAGTTCCACCAGGGCAGAGCGAGAAAACGAAACCTCGACGACGAATCAAAGTATCAAACAGTAGCAAGAAAGTAAAGATAGAAAAGCGCATTTCACAGACAGGAAAGAAAGGGGGTCTTTTTTTGCTTGGAAGCAGCAGAATTACACATCACAGTCCTACCGGTTCCTGTCTCACTCCCTCCTTCTTTCTCCGTCCCCCCTCGTTTCTATTGCATGCCTGATCTGGTCATCTGTAAAAAAAAAAGAAGTGGGTGCGGGCCGCCCGCCAATGCACATTTCGTGTGTTCTCATCACTGCGCGAGCCAATTAAACGCCCGACAGGAGGGCGTCGAATGCAGGCGACTATCCCCCTCTGGCCTTGCTCTCTTGAACACAGAGCCAGACAGAAGCTCACACCTTCTCTTGCAAAGAGGGACGACAAGGAGAAGGGAAAAGAGACTTGCACAGCACAAAAATCACCCGTTCTGCGTGCAAGACGCGTATCCGCTCTCTCTTCTTGTCTGCCTCGTCTCTTCCTTCATGAAACAGCATGCTCCTCTTGTTTGTGAGTGCTACAGGAGCTTTGTAGACACAAACAAAACCCAATCAACGTACTGGCTTTCTGCCTCTGTCTCCTGCTTTCTCTCTAAGGTAGCGCAATGGTGATGATGTTCGTAAATGCATTTCACACAAATTTGCAATGAAGCACATGGAGCGCAAGACTCTACCGGTAGGACTTGCCACGAAGAAGGGGATTCCGTTTGCATCAGTGTTTTAACCATAAGATTCGGTGCATTTTTATCGGATTTACGTGAAACGCTCTCACAAAGAGAGAAAAACGACTCAGGCACAGCGAAGTAAGAAAGAAAGGTCACTAGTAGGGAGGGAAGAAGACAGAAGGAGGGAAAAAGAGGGAGGTGTGGATCGTGCATTTGAAAGTTGAAAGTGAAAACACACAGGGAGGTGCAAACATGCACACACACGAATAACATCCTGTGCAATTAAGAAGCAAAAATGAATGCAAGCAAGTAAGAAAAGAGGACCACTGCTGTCTGTCTTATTGTCTTACATACAACATGAGAAAGAATCCCTCTGCAACCGTTCTTCGAACCTGTTCTTTTTCCACGTACAGTGCAAATAGAAGTCGAACACGTACGGTTGATGCAAGGGTAAGAAAGTGACTACTGACGGAAGGGGGAAAAAAGCAAGGAAGGAAGGAAGGAAGGAAGGAGTAACGACAATGAAGCCGTTCTTCTCTCATCACTCGAAGATCTGAAAAGAGAACAACAGTGTGAGTGAGTGTGGGTGTGAGAGTGCACTGCTTTACATTCCTCAGCGAGCACGGCCGACAGTCGGTCGGCCAGCGTCCAAAAAACGAAAGAGAGAGAAAGAGAGGCAAGGAATGCAAGCACAAGAAAGGAAGGCATCTTCGCCACTTGTCCATCTCTTCACCTGCTCACCTGTCCATCAGTCTATCTGTCTGTTTCTGTTCTTAACGACGAGAAATCGGACGTTCGGACCTCAAACCAGTGAGTACCATTTACTCACAAGGCGCAGCCGGAGAGTACTCAGCAGAGTCGTGTACAGAGCGCACGAACGTAAAAGAAAAAGCCAGATTTCCCTCCTTCCCTCTTTTCCTTTCTCAATGTTTCCCATCAGAAAAAGGACTCTCTCTCTCTGCCAGCTCTCGAATGGACCCACACTGAGGGGACGCAGACGCGTCCCCAGAGAATCCGTCGATCCTCTGTGCAGGGGAGGCGCCCTCAGAGAGGGACACGTCTCTGGAAATGCCAAACACACACTGGGTGCATGGGAGAGTCGTTTGGGAGTTTGTTCCAATTGACGACCTACTGCCCTCCTTCGGGGGTGTCGGAGGAAGACAACAGAGTGGAGGGGGGGATGTCTGATCGAACTGCACGGGAGCTCTAGGGTCCTGAAGCCTTCCTGGAAACAGACACACTCCTTGCTCATGGGGTGTGGAAGAGGAGGAATGAGAAAGAACGTTGGGGGACAGAGTCTTCCCCCAGCCTTTCAACCTGGAAGCCCATTTGTCCAGTACTTTTCGCACTGATGGGATTTCGACAGGTTTGGGCAACAGCTCATCTATCGCGCAGGAGAGAATCTTTTCGAGACTTTCCCCTAGGACACTGGCGGTGCAGGCAATGATAGGCACTCTGCGCATCTCCCCTGCTACTATGCCCCTCCCTTTGAGCCTTCTCTCTCTGCGACGTATTTCCCTTGCACAGTCATACCCATCCATACAGGGCATGTGCATGTCGAGAAAGATCAAATCGATCCCCCCAAGGGGGACGGGCGTGTACTCCACACCTCCACCCAACACACACGAAGAGGCGATCGTCGAACGACCATAGATAGACGACAAAACGCCGTCATCTGCCGTACAGCTGCTCTCGCAATCTTCATCTCTAGGTACTTCGACTGAAGACTCTTCGGGAGTGTCTTTGAAGAGGAACGAAACGGCCGCCGCCCCATCACACACCATCTCAACCTCACACCCAAACTTTTTCAAGACGACGTCCAACACAGTGCGGCAGATTTCGTTGTCATCAACAACGAGAACGCGCACCCCCGAGAAGGGAAGCAGGCTGGAGGAAGAAGAAGAAGAAGAACCAGGTTGGGACGCGTTTGGATACTGTTGACATCTGAACCGGGGTGTGGAGGGGTTCTGTGCTGTTAGGTGTTTTTCTAAAGCACTTCCACTGCGATGGTGGAATGCGAATGCTGATGAGTGTTCCCTCAACCTCTCCCTATGCGCCGTCACCTGTTCCTTTTCCTTTCCACAATCCTTCTCTCTCCCACCTGTGC
Organism: Chromera velia; assembly: GCA_018398765.1. NCBI lineage: Eukaryota > Chromeraceae > Chromera > Chromera velia. The sequence goes on along the minus strand of JAHBMJ010004800.1, from coordinate 27,481 downwards.
TGAGTGCCAGTGCCCCTGTTGACCCCCTTCGCCGCTCCTTGGTCTCCCTACCTCCTCCCCTGTCCCCCCCCACCGAACTCGAACTTGCTCCAGAGGCATCTCTGGCAAGGCCGAGCAATGCCAGCGACTCGGATCGACTCACGGTGTTCAGAGAGGCACGGCGCGTGTCCCCCTCAGACCCGCTCAGGCTCTCGTCTGCCGAAGCACTGACGGTGTCAACGATCAGGGTGACTGAGAACACACTGCCCTCCCCCTGCGTGCTCGACACACCGATACTGCCCCCTAGAAGTTCGGCAAACCGCTTGCAGATGGACAGCCCCAGACCCGACCCCCCGTGCTTTTTCGTGGAGCTTCCGTCCTCCTGCATATAGGCAGAAGGAGAAGAAGTGAACGCAAGAGAGAAAAGAGGGAGGGAGGGAGGGAGGAACAGAAGGGGCCAGATCAAGAAAGGCAATGCATGCACTAGCTGGAAAAAATAAATGAGGGAGAGGGGACGAAGCGTAGCCGGATAGAGAGACAACTTTTTTTTTGAAATCAACGAGAGTCTCGTGAGACAGGCTGGAAACGGAAGATAGGAGAAAGACCGAAACGAAAACTTGGATGGACAAGACAGACATGACGGACCAGAAAAAGGGGTAAAAACAGGATTACCGGTTGGCAACTCTTCTTCTCCGCCCCCCCCCCTGTCTGTCACACAGCTGCCCCCCCCTGCCTACCTGTGTCCACGGATCGAAGAGCCTTTCGAGGAAGTCGGATGAGATACCGTCTCCACTGTCCTCCACCTCGAAGACAGCCTTCATCCTCCTCCTCCTCCCTGCCACTGGCAGGCACTCTCCACCTCCATCAAATCTGCATGTTGAAGGCATGCTCATGCTCTTCAAAGAAGGACAGCAGAACACTCGCCCCCCCTCTTCCTCCACCCCCTCGCACTCCATCTCAGTGGTGGGTGACTCCTCGTCTCCCTCAGGAGGCCTGAAGCTTGTCGTGCTTGAAAGGTGCTGCTGCTGTCGCTGCTCCTGCTGCCCCTGCTGGCAGGATTCCCTCTCCCTCTCCGTCTCCTCGGCAACCTCACTGAGGCGTAGGCGGAGAGTCACGAAACCTGAAGGAAGGAAGGAAGGGAAGGCGCACAGGAATGGACGGGGCTGAAAAGAGATGGAGGAATCCGTTCGTTTTTCTTCGTCAGTCGCCGAGCCACGAAGACAATTCCCTGTCATGCATCCCCTTTCTGATAATTTCCTCTCCACGAGCAGAAAAAAGAGAGGGGGAGAAGGTCTATTTACTTGCCTGCTCGCTGACTGACCGACTGACTGAATGAATGAATGAATGACTGACCGACCGGAAGAGGTGAACTTGAGTGCGTTGCCCACCAAGTTCAGCAGGATTTGCCTCAGCTTCCCCTGATCTGTCGTCACAGCAACGTCTGCATCCTCACCAAGGTCCAGGTCGAACCGCAGACCGATCTCTGCAGCTCTGGCAGCCATGAGAGTGTGGACGTCTGTAGCGATCTCAGAGAGACGGCAGGCAGAGGGCAGGTACCTCATCTTCCCCGCCTCCAGCTTCGAGTAGTCCAGGATCTCGTTGATGATCTGCACCAGACACCGGGAGGCCGTGAGGATTGTCTTCACGTGACCCTTCACCGGGGTGGGAAGGGGCTCCTCCGAGAGCATCTGGGCCATCGCGATGATCCCACTCATCGGTGTACGAATCTGCAGGCAGGTCACATTTGTAGCATACACAGGCAGGCAGACAGGGAATTACACGCTACTCTGACTGCCACCTTACCATTTTTGAGGGACAGAGAGAAAACCCTGCGTGTGAAGAGGCATTTCTGACATAGGCACGTGACTTCCTCCGAGACGGACCAAGGGGTCTCACAAAGCAAGGCCAAGAGAGGTGCGAATTCAAAGGGTAGGACAGAACAGTCGAGCGAACTCGGCAGCAATGCGTAATTTTGTTTTCTGACAAAGTCGAAGGTCTGAAATGACAAAAAGTAATGCCAAGAGCCAACTGCGTGACTGAGCTGAGAGACCTACCTCATGACTCATGGTTGCCAGCACTGAGGCTTTCACGCGAAGAGCTTCCTCTGCCTCTTGCTTTGCCTTCCGAAGACCTTCTTCGGCTTTCACCCTCTCTGTGATATCGCGGAGACTCCCCACGAAGTACAACTCGTCCCCGACCTCCATACGGGTTACGGCGAGATCGGCAGGGAAGGTACTGCCGTCTTTTCGTCGGACCCTCACCTCCCGGCCAGTGCCGATAACCTTCGCGTGACCGGTCCTCAAGTAGTCGGAAACATACCCGTCATGCTCTTTGGCAACTTCAGGAGTCATCAAAACTTTCACGTTTTTGCCAATCAGGTCATCTGTGGAGTACTGAAGATGCTTTTCTGCAGCTGGATTGATCTGCTGAATAATTCCCTTTGAATCAATAACGACCAGGCCATCTGCGACAGAGCCGAAAAGGACATTGTCAACAGTCGAAAAGGAGTGCTTTTGTCCAGTCATGATGCTTGAGTGAATTTTGCTTTCCCTCTGGCTCCCTACCGTCAGTCACTGCTGCATAGGAACGGAGGTGGTCAGAAACGGGCCGCCAGAAGCATGAAAGGGTTGAGAAACCTTGTGCCACCATTTACGCCATCGCACCTCCATCGCCCTCTTCCCTACATGTATGCTTACCTTGAGATGTCAGACGGTCACAAGGCGCCACAAACTGGCAGCCAGGAGCATTCCGGGAGGTCGAGAGACCAGTGAGAGAAGTTCATGCAGGTGACTTGGAGGTGAGACATGCACTCTTAATTCAATTTAATTCATGCACGCAAATTCTCAAGGAATTGAATCTTGACGCACGCAATAAAGCCGGGGACCGACCACGACCGCGGCCTCCATCGCAGTTTTGCATGCCCCGCGCGCGGGCCGGCCGGCCCGGGCGGCCTACGCATGCACTCCATGCACGCACCTGCAGGTATGGAAATGATTTTCTCTTTCTTTTTGGGTTATTGAGGAAGTCTGACTCTGACATATGGAGGCTCTCCAGCCTCTTCTTGGACGTTCACTCCGCAGTCAGAGCAAACTGGTTGGTGTGTTTGACGGAACGTCGGAGCCCTTTGTTGCATTGCTTGACACCTGCCGGCGAGAACCGTGAGAGCACTTCAATTAGCAGATCCGTCTCCAATTTTGGTTTTTGTGGATCGTCCTAAATGCAGCTTGTCTTCTGAACACCCACAAACCCAATCCGCGCAATGAGCCTGATCACCATTCCACGAAAAAGGGTCCGTTCTGTACTGCCCAACTACCGTTGTCATTCAGCGACTGTATTCCAACTACATATATACATATTTACGTACATGACATGTACATGCTTTCTGCATGCCGATCGACTTGGTTGCTCTTGCCCCCACAGCGAGAAGAGTTCCGATTCGCCTTCGACGCCGTGAACACAAACCACGCCTCCGGGCTGGACGCCAAGCAGGCGGTCTACCTGTTGAACTCGGTCGGAATTACAACGGGAAAGAAAGACGTGCAAGCGCTGGAACAGGGTAGGTCAGCTAGCCATTAGATCAACCGCATGCATACCTGTCTGTATGCATGAAGGTGAGAAACAGCATGCAAAGAAAGTGACTTGAGTGCCAACATGCAAATATGTAGGCGCATGCGTATGCGTGTGTGTGTGTGTGTGTGTGTTGATTGTATGCGTGCTGTTTTTTGTGTCTGTACATGTGTGTTGTGTGTTGTGTGTCGTGTGTGTGTGTGGG
>JAHBMJ010004800.1:0-23437 GCA_018398765.1 Chromera velia | reverse complement strand
GTGTGTGTGTGTGTGTGTGTGTGTGTGTGGAAATGACCTTCTATTGCTTTCGATTCTGCCCGGTTTTTGTTTTCACTTTTGTTTCGTTGAAGCGCTTATTGGAAAGCTTCAGCATCGGACATGAAGAGAAGAAAAATTCTACAGTGTCATTTTCTCGGCAGCCTTCAAACAAAAGTACACTAACGGCGTGTGTGTGCAGAGTACGAAGAACACGGCTCGTTTTCGTTCGAGGACCTTCTCCAGATAAGCGCGACGGCCTTCACAGACTCCAAAATCAAAAGGGATCTCTTCAGAGCGTTCAGAGCACTGGATCCCAACAATACAGGCAGCGTGAAGGTCACAGAGCTCAGGCACATTCTGTCGAGACTCGGTCAGTCAGTGGGCTTCCTCTGTGTGTGTGTGTGTGTGTGTGTGTGTGTGTGTGTGTGCTCACGGGGCAGCTGTCTGTCCTCTTCTTGTAGAGCAGCTCTCCTCTCCTAGACAATGAATTACCCGACTTACACCAGCCTTGTGAGGTACCTCTCGGTTTTTTTGTTGATGCACTTCGCTGATTTGGTTCTCTTCTGGTGGGGAACTTCTCTTCACGAGTAGCGTTGATCACTGATGACGGCATAACACCAAAACAAACCGATCGCAATCATGTTGGGGAGAGTTGTCACCCACTGGTTTGTCCTCTAGGTGCAGGTCTGGCGGTGAAGTTGACTCCCGAGGAAGTGGAGGCTCTGATCCAAGACGCGGACCCTCGAAGGACGGGACTTTGTGAGTATGCGGAACTGATCGAACTGTCAGTCAGTCAGTCAGTCAGTGAGTGAGCGAGTCAGGCAGTGGGCCGACATGCCTTTCTTCATGGAATTTCTTTCTGTCTCTGATTCTCTCTCTTCATGTCTGCAAGTCTGTTTGTTTGATGCTGTATGCCATGCGCCTGCCTGTCAGTCTGCCTTTCTTTTCTCTGTCTTTCCTTCCTTCCTTCCTTCCTTCCTTCCTTTGCTTCGACGGATGTCTTTTTTTTCTTTCTCTTTTTCTTTTTCGTCCTCTTTTCATTCTGTCTGTCTGTGTACCTGTTTGTCTCTACCTCTCAGTCTATTTGCCTGATGCCTTGTATCTCTGCCGGACAGTCTGTTAGTCATTCAATCGGTTGGCAGCGTATATATGAGATGTACGTCAGTTTCGGAATCTATCAGCGATGTCAAGCGTGCAGGGACAACAGTGTTCCTTCTAGGTGCAAACAAATATGTTGTACAAGAAACAGTCTCTCTCTCTCTCTCTCTCTCTCTCTCTGTGTGTGTGTGTGTGTGTGTATGTGTGTGTCATTGCATTGTGCGCAGCATCGTGTCCCGATGAACCAGCACATCTCGCGCGACAGTCAAAGTAAATGGATCGAACGCTGAGACAGACGGTCACAGACGTACGTAGAAAAATATACGAAAAATCTTTATACATAGAGCATCATACTCAACCCTTCAAAAAGTTGGCTGCCTCGAATACCTTGATCAAGCAACCGAGTCAACCGAGGTTAATAGGTTATGACCAAAAAGAATGCCAGTGTCTGAGGGTTTACCTATACCTAGAAGAAAACATACACGTACTAGTAGAACAATCTAGAGAACAATCCACAGACTATAATCTAACTTTGAATATAATCTAAATATAATTCCTATATATGCAAAACATTTGAAGAATTTAAGTTAATTCAACTTGTAATAGTAAAAATTGTTTATGTGATACTAGATCGGATGATAATGCCCGGGAGCTTAGTACTCCAACTATGGTTAGGCACCCTCTAACTAACTAACCTAGTAACTAACTAACTAACTAATCTATAGATTGCCATGTTATCTAGCAAGTTATTACTGCGCAAGCTAGTTGACACGCGGAAGTGGACCACGGGGAAATCTGGAAGTTGGACCGGAAAATTAATCCTAATCCTAACCAATCAAAAAGCTAGCAAAAAAGCTAGAACTATTTAGAGCTAGAGTATAAAGATCTGCTAGAAGACTATAGCCAGAAGATCTGCAGTGACTTCATTAAGCTCTAGCTAAAGCTCCAGACCTATCTAGAGCTACATCTTCATTTCTGTGACTTTGTCCTCAAACATATCATTCATTTACATATCATGCCAAATAAATTAAGAGATCATGACGCATCACGTCACGATTCACGTGAAGATGCTTTTGTGTCCTCGATTAATTCGAATTTTTAAGTTTAATGATTGTTTTTCCTGAAATTAAGTATACTCTAGTCACGAGTCTAGTGCATATACTAAAGAGAAACTGTGAGTGCAGAACTCCTCATGTGACGTCCTAACCGTCTGCTAGCTCCTCCCATCCACAGAGAGGACCACCCCGATCCCCACGGAGGCTGCTTGATCCCTCAAGACGAAACGACCGAAACGGGCAGAGCGCTGCAAAAGAAAGAGTGCATGTCAGGCCAATCCACTATAAGAAGCTAAGCATGCATGCGGAAGAGACAGTTCATGGTTTCCGAAAGGTCAGCAGACAGGTGGAGAGAGGGAAGCCTGCTTGCCGGCAGGATGAATACGGAGCGAGGGCAACATAGCTGCCACTCCGCCATGCAGTCCAGGAAACCCGGCTTCAGGGGGGGAGGCAGAGAAATGCTCTTTTTGTATCGCCTTGTCAATCTTTGCCTGACTGTTCGACGTACCAGAAACGTTTCCACAAAAACAGGCTTCACAGGCACCAGCACGATCACCGCCGAGTCGCCTCTTCTCAAGAAAGCGGGGTCCCGTTCTACCACCGTCCCCGTGTCTCTGTCTAATTTGGCCACAATGTCCTCTAACCTTACACCCACACAAGCTTGGTGAACGACCATCAAAGGGTTATACCCTCTCCGAATTTCTCCTGGGTGATTCACGAGCAGCACTCTGGCAACAAACCGACCGGCACAAACAAAGAAAGAGGGGGGAACACTTCCAGGATCAAACACAACCGATCCTGGCTTAACAAATTTGAGGAGAATCGTGGAATCGGACTGAGCCTCGCTCACCTTCCCCTCTGTGTCCTCTGCCACACTAACTAGTGTAAACCCCACAGCCCACCCAGCCGGTACTTTCTCAAACGCCCCCCCCCTGAATTCCAAGCTTTTGACTTCCACTCTCTCTGTCAGCCCGTCTCCGCATACCGCCCCCTTCGACACTGACTGTCCGAGCGAGACGGAGTACCTGAACAGAGTGAGTGAGTGACAAGGTTGCGCAGTCAGGGTGGAAAGAAGACTTGGAGCAGAGGGGACGCAGCCCCGGAGTATACGGAACTCTCTGTGTGAATGAGGCTGAGTCGCACAGGGGAGGGAGGGAAGGCGCAAAAAGCGAAGAAAAGGAGAGATGCGTCAACGGCACAATTGCGCTTAAGCAAAGCTCGAAGGAAAACAGCTCTTTGCGCACGCTTGAAAGATAGAACGTGATCTGCAGACAGTAGACATACAAGCTCCCTCTCACCGACAAAAAGGTACAAATCCAAACAGGCATGAACGCACGAAGGCACACACACACACACACACACACACACACTCACTCACTCACTCACTCACTCACTCACTCACACTCAAGAGTGTGGCCAACAGCTCACTAGATTACCTGCCCACCTTTTTCCTTTTTGAAGAAATCCACTAAATTACCCGCCCACCTTTTTCCTTTTTGAAGAAATCCAGAAAGCACCTTCCCTGTGAAGATCAGCCCCCCCTTCTCCTTCTCTGTGCCTGGTAGCCGCACCACCGCGTCCACTGAGACTCTCGTTGGCGCGTCTCTTCGTCTGGCCGCTCTCTGAGGCGGGCCGTCCTCTATGGAGAGGAGGAGGGACTTGAGGCACTCATCCGCACATTCTGGAGAAAGGGAGGCCGTCAAGGGCCCCACTGGCATCACGATTCCGTCCTCTTGCTCGGCCCCTGCGGCCATGGGGAGAAAGAGGGCCCCGGCCTCTTGGGGAAACTTTGCAGCTCTGCAGGATTCCTTCAGAGGGGGGGGTGAGAAGGCGAACTTGGAGAGAAGTCTGGAGACACGCTGCTTGGCGTGCGAGAAGGCCGCTTCGGAGAAGGGCGGGAGGGGTTTGGGGTCCTCCATGTGAGAGACCACAACGACAAGGAAGGGCACCTGGAGGCCGCATGCGAGGAGGGCGTGCTCCCGGGTCTGTCCTGGAGAATGGAAGCAAGAGAAGACGTAAGGAGGGTGGCAGGCAGTCCGGAGGGAAGGAAGGAAGGAAGGAAGGCAGGAAGGGAAGAGCGATGGACGGAGGGAGGGGAGAAAGGGATGGAGGGAGGGAAGGAGAGAGGGAGGGGGAGGAGGGAAGAAACAAGAGACGGCAAGATCAAAAGAGAGCTGAAGGACAGGTCGCACGTGAGCCTGGAAATCTGACAAAGACTACAGACAATGTCGTGTTGGAATGTCTGAGTGGGTGCTTTCATGCCTTTCAGCAGGTGAGAGAGTACGAAAGCAGGAACTCCAACGTGCAAAGACAATTTTGGGCAAACACTAGAGCAACTCCGGAAGGATCCGTGACAACATGCGAGACGGTAGGGGGGGTGGACAGAAGAAAGGGATGATGCAAGAGAGAAGCGCAGGAAGAAAGAGAGGGGAAGAAAGAGCTGACAACTCACCACCAACCTCAAGCCCTCGTTCAAGCTCTTCTTGTCTGGCAGAAACGACCAGCACAGCAAGGTCTGCGTGTGCTATTGCCTTAACAGCAATTCTGAAGAGGTCCCGTCTCCCAGGCGGGTCATACAGCAACAGAGTCCGTTCTGTCCCGGCGAGGTAAATCGGTCGCACACCGTCAGATTCGACTGTTGAGGGGCTGATCGGCTCGGACGCACTCGGCTTCTCTCCATCAGCTTCTCCCGGAAGGGGCGGAGGATTCAGACAGGACTGCAGTCTGGTCGCAATGACCGTCTTGCCAACCCCCACGTCTCCGAGAAGCACCAGGGTGCTCATCGGCAGAATGGACCCGCTTTCCGCAACTTCGACATCCATCGTGTCTTTTTTCACACAAAACAACAATTATGAATTATGAAAGACCACTGAATCCGACAGACCACTGAATCCGACAGGAACTGCATGAAGTTCGGACCCATGTCCGAGCTAAGGCTGCTTTCATGCAGCTTTCATGCACGCGCGGGTCCGCGGCCCCATGCAGGCCGCGCGCGCGCAGGGGGGCCGGCCGGGGGGACCGCGCTGAAATTCGATCGCTCGAAGATCGATCTTAATTCGATAATTTCGATATCGTCATGATTCGGCCTCTCTCTTCTCAAGTCGCTCCCTTCTATTGCCTTCTGACATCGGTTTCACGTGCCCGAAAAAACCAAAACTGGCCCCACGGTGACTGCTGCATGCCAGAAGGGTGCAAAAAAACTGGGAGACAGCTTTGGTTCGTTGACCGCAACATGCGCACAACAGCAGCATGCAATCAGGCGTTTCGCGTTGTTGGATTTGACTGGGAGAAACAGCCTTTTACGTGGTTCCCTCGATCGACGTACGGCCTACCATCGAGCTTTGTCTTCCTTGGATTTTCAGTGCATGACTGTAGCTGCCAGAATTAATTTGCCTAGCTCTCTCGATCACTTTCTTTGCAATCGATAGACGCCATTAATTCGCTTTCCGTTCGTTGTTTTCGGCAGAGAGACATGCACCCACAACACGTGTACAAATACGGGCACACAAGGAACGCTCTGCAGGTCGGTAGCGTCCATTGATCTTCTAGACATCTATCTGACAGGACTCCTGCTTCCAGTGAATGAATACAACTCTGTATGGCGTCGGCAAAATCGATCTTTAAAAATTTTGCTCGCGTCTCGATGCATATATTAATAGATGTGCAATTCAGCGGAATTGCGTTGATGAGTTTTTTTGAGAACCGTGGGGGACAATGAGCAAAAACATTTTCGCTGGCCGTATGACATGGACAAAACGTTGAGAAACGCCTGTAGAGGAAAAGAGAAATACTTTCACGCAATGATGCGAAGACCAGGCCCGCGTTCTTCATGTCACACTTGTTTCGCCCGGTTCAACTTGTACACAGCATGTTATCTGCCACTCTTGATCAATTCTAGGGTGGATTTGGCCGCTATCAGCTCTAAAAATGTTCCTGCTCTGTTTGTGCCGCATTCAGGTACTCAGCAAGTGGAACAAGAGAGCAGAGGCGGCTGTTGGAAAGGCGTTCTAAATCTTTTCCCCATGGGGTAGGCCTGGTTGGAGACGCAACATTTTTTGGTTGAGAGTTGCGGGGCGAATCCGACCAACCAGCGTGCACATGCACAGTCTACATTCTGTATGGGGAGCTTTGATGAGGCGACATGCAATCTTTTTTCGATCGTCTGCTTCAGTCGAGAAGAAATTAAAGTGCGTCTCTCTGTTCGGCCACTCTCTGCCAGACCATTTCGGGCAGAAACGCAACCTTTCCTTTGACTGGTCGACAGATTTTCTTCCTGTTGTTTCATGGATTCATCTGCAGCTCTATCTTTGAGAGTGATCGGTTGGCAAAGAGCCAGGAGAAGTTCGTAAACGGAAGTGCATGGGAAACACTGGGCGGGCACCGTTGACTTCGACGCTTTCTGCTTTCTCGGTGAGTTTGTATACATGAGCATATCTGTACCATAGATCGGCGTGCACTGAGCGTTTTTCCAGACCTCTCTTCGAGATCTGGTTTCAGAAGTCGGCCTGCCCTGAAGATGTCTGAAGGACATCTCCGTCTCATTTCCCATGCAGGTGAAGCAGGGAACAAGATGTGGAGCAGGATCCTCCCCGGCTATCATAAGATAAAAGAGTCGCCCGCAAGGCGGCGGGAGAAAGGACAGAAGAGGACAGAGATGCGGGCACCCCTTCTACGGGACACCAATTGCAAGGTCGGCACCAATACCTTCGAAAAATACGTTTTCCTGCTGGGTTGCTTTGTTCATTATCACTCCCTCTCTCTGTGCCTTCTGAGAGGTTCCAAGTAAGCTCTAGTAGCAGGTTAGTGTTTGATTTCCACATTTGCTTTCGGAATTTGTTTGAATGAAATTGATCCCAAATTATGTGCACTTGCAAGGATTCTGAGACCAACAACCATGCATCCATGCAGTCGGAAGGAGCGACAATGCCTCCTGGGATCCCCTTCCTTCTGTGTATATGTGTGTGTGTGTGTGTGTGTGTGTGTGTGTGTGTGAGGCAGAGGGAGACTAGTGATTCACGATCGGTCTTCTTCTATCTTGCCTCGCTTCTCCCAACGTTTCCCTCTCAAAATGTGCATGGACGGCTGGTGCACCTCTGCATGTGTGGTGTGTGCAGGGCATGGAACACAGTCCTCTGCCCTCTGAGAAGGGGAAGGTCCCTGTTACCTTTCCGTGTCTGTCTGTGCCCCCTGTCCCTCAGCTCCGTACTCCCTCTCCCCAACAGCAGAAGCCGCGCATTGAAGATCCAAAGGAAAACAATTAATGAGTCGAAGGAAGGAGACAGATCTCAGCTGGCAGAGGAGGAAGAAGTCTCCTCTCCATCTCCTTTCCGTCCTTCGTCTCTCCCTCTCCCTCTCCCTCTCCCTCTCTCTCTCTCTCTCTCTCTCTCTCTCTCCCTCTCTCTCTCTCTCTCTCTCCCTCCCTCCCTCCCTCTCTCTCTCTCCCTCTCTTTCTCTCTCTCTCTCTCTCTCTCTCTCTCTCTCTTTCTCTCTCTCTCTGTGTGTGTGTGTGTGTGTGTGTGTGTGTCCCTCTCTCTCTCTCATACGCCCTTCAGGCCAAAATGGAATCAAGGTCAACGTTGTACATGCAGACCCTCACAATTATTGGGATTCCTATGACGACGGCCTTCATCTCTTAATTCGGTCCATGCAATCCAATCGCCCCTCCGATTGCTTGCAGGATTCCTGTGACCAGCACGTCACTGTCCGTCTGGTCTGCCCTTGCGAGGATGAAGTGGGGGGAACTTCATTCGTTGTTGAGGAGGGCTTTCAGGGGCGCAACAATGTGGGAAAGGGGTCGTGTGGAACGGTCCGTGTGCTCGAGAATTGAGACGAGGGGACTTACCATGCCCTTAAGAAGATGGACCATATCTTAGAAAACGTGTTGCATGCGAAGAGAAGTTTGCGGGAACTCAGAATTCTTCGACTCCTCAGAAACAAGCACAAAAACATCTTGGCAATCGAAGACGCGTATTGGTCAGGTACGTGAGCCGCTGAAATCTCTTCCAACACCTCTTTTGATGCTTTTTCTTCAACGGCGAAGTGGTCGATTGCCTTCCATTTGGCTTTTTCGATGTCGGAGTGACGCTTATCTTTAGTGGCAAGGTCATGGCCTGACCTTGGTTGACGTGCATGACTGTCTTCCTCTGTCTACACGGTAGCACAGGCTGTCTGCTTGTCTGACATCTCTTGCTTAACTCTTTGTTTTCAGGGGGGACGTGCTGGGAGACATTTATGGGTCTTTTTGTGCGGACAGAATATATGGCCTGGGACTTGTACACGGTTCTGCGAGGCTGAACCTCTCTCTCTTTCCAGCAGTAGCAGTCCCTCATGCGATAGTTGCTCAGCGCCCTGAAATTTCTTCACGAAAAGGGAGTGCTGCACTGAGATGTCAAGCCGCAGAATCTGCTCATTGATGAAAAGGCGGAACTCCTGAAAGTGTGTGACTTCGGCCTTGCGAGACTTGTTGGGACAGCCTTAGCCCTCCCCTCGTCGCCATCCCCAACTGTCGCAACAACCACAGCCCCCGAGGTCCCAAACTCCTCCAATGCAGGAGATGCTGCCCCCCACCCTATCCGAATTCGTCGACTCCTCAGACGCAAGCACAAAAACATCTTGGCGATCGAAGACGCATACTGCTCAGGTAAGCAAAGTGCCAATAGTATAAGCTCTCTTGCTTCACCTCTTTTGATCGATGCATTTCCTTCAACGATGAGCTTCAAGCAGTCGACTGCTTTTCACTCGTTTTCCGATGCTTCTGTGCGCTTCTTTGTGGATGCAGTGATGCCTGTTGTCTCTGGTCAGTCTGGCAATATCATTCTCTGACCTTGGTGAAGTTGAACGAGGCTTAGGGAGGTTCCTTGCCATGCAGGATGACTTGGGAAGATATGGCCTCGAAGGTGTTCTGTTCTCTCCCCCCCCTTGGCGTGTGTGTCGGGTAAGCACTTCTCGGAGTCCCTAAGTCGCGCTTACCTCAGCTTTGCACTCATGCTTCTGCTGTCTACATGCTGTGCCTCTGACTGTCCTACATGCTTGCTTACAGCTAAAGCCCTTGCCCGTCAAGAGGAGGAAAAGAGAAAGGAAGAGCAACAAGCAGTACGCGCCACAGCAGCTGCTGCTGCAGCAAAGGCGAAGTCCCTCTACACCGAGCACGATTACGCAGGCCCGAAAGTGGCGGAGGGAGAGCCTGAAATAGTGTGGAATCGAAGGAACAGGGTGAGCCCCTTCCTTGCAGCATCTATCTGTGAGGGTCGTTTGTCTCTGTTCTGTCGTCTGTGAACTCTTCTACTTCTTCCTCACGCCGCTCTTTGTCCCGTCTGGCGATTCTCAGGCCTGCCAGCCCACATATTGGCGCAGCACGGTTCGCACACGCACACAAAAGCACAGAAATTCAATTCATCAGTGGTGCGTGTTGTGACTGTCGCGACTGGTGGGTTAGTTGGTGTGTAGGCCAGAGCTCTGCTCTGGAAGGAACTGATAAACGGGGCGAATGACGAGACCAGGCAGAAGATCCCCCCTGATTTGCCCATCCCTTGTGCGTTCTCTCCCCCCCTTGATGTGTGTGTGTATGTGTATGTGTATGTGCGTCCTTTTGCGCTTCTGTGGTCGTTCTTCATTGTCGTTCCCCCCTCTATCTGACACACATACTAATTTTATGGCTGTTCGATCCTGTCTGTCTTTGTGGACATGATTTTGTGAAATGAGCCCCTTCCCGAACATTGCTCTTGCGTCACGTAGGATGGTTACTGTACAGTGCTTTTATGCCCGTATCTTTGTATCCTACCGTGCATTTCACAGGTTTATCTACCTGTTCAGAAGACTCCAATTGTGTGACGTTTCAGCATTTCAAAAAAGCGGACCGGTCGAACGAAAAGATTTGTGCGTGAGTATATGCGTGCGTGTGGATGTAGGGGAGATCGAGGAAGCGCTTGGGAAAGTATGGCAAAAAGACGAGACGCCTGACAGGTACTTGTGGGGTTCTCAGATGCGCTTCATCTGCTCGAACCTCGCAGACCCCAAGAACCCTGGGCTGAAAGCCCGACTAGCCAACGGTGAGTTGCATGGGCGGTTGCTTGCGAGAATGACTTACGAAGAGATGGCTTCAAAGGAGAGACACATCGAGAGGGAAAAGATCAGGAGGGTACGTTGGCATGGATGTCTTCAGGGAGATCGTATTTTTTCTTTCCTGTGCTTTTCTTTTTTGTGACACACATCGCGATGGGTTTGCACTGAAGAAGATGGCAGGATCGATGGAGAGATGGTTTTGTCTTATTGCATTCAATAGATGCAAATGCATGCAACTGTCTTTTCTTCATGGGCTGTCACGTGTGTGGGGGGGGGGGGGGGGGGGTAGGTCAGCTGAGCTTTTTCTGGATTGTCTGTATATCGCCTGTGGTATGTATCCAGTCACCTTTGTTCTGACTGAATTTCTCAAATTTGAGAATCCTGTTTTTCTGGTTTTTCTTACAGAACTCTGATGCTCTCCCCGTGTAAGGTTGTACGAACCCTCCCCCGATTAATTCTCCAAATTTGTGTATTCATGGGGAGAATGGAACCCCTGCGTTTCAAATTTCTGGGTTCTAAATTTAGAATGCTGTGTGCATTGGCAAGCCGCTGTTCTTGGTCTTTATCTTACCTGTTTTTCGAAGTCATCTGGAAACATTTTGATACGCGCGAATGCGTGAGGATGAATTGCAAAACTAGCTCTCACAGGTTGTATGGGTCTCTGAATTGATTGTGTCCTGCAGGAAAGGGACAGAAGAAACCAACTCTACAAGCCTCTTACAGCCATCACTGCCAGGAAGGTACGTAAGTGTGCATATCCATCTGCACTGTCTAGATTTTGGAGATCCCTCTAACGGTTTGATTCCGTGTTTTGTCTTTGCAGTCTTCTACATACAGGAGTATATCAGCATATGTCAGTACTTTTCATGATCAATGATCTATCCGTCCATTCATTCATGATGTACTGATTCATTCAACCATTTATGCAGTGTTTCTTGTTGTACTTCTTTTCCCACTATTGATTCTTTTTCCCCTCCCCTTCCCCTCTCATTAATTCATCTCCTCCTTCTTTTTCTTCTTGCTCTCTGCAAGTCTCTTCTTTTCTTCTCATACGCTCTCTCAATACTTTTTGTGCCAAAATGAACCAGCAGACATGTTCTTCTTAATGTGAAGCTGGAGACCACACAAAAACTCTGCATGCACAAAAGGGACCACACAAAAGACTGATCACTCAGTGGGCCCTCGAATGCATCACGACATCATGCAGATTGGTCTGGCAATCAGACTAACTTGGCCCACTTCTTGTCTAACACATCGATTGCAAAGAAGTTGAGGGGATGAATGTAGAGATCCGAGTATCTGCATCAATAAGCAAAAGTCTCTGCGTGCGTCAACAGAGAACGCAAGCAAGTGCTCTGGAGTGGTGAAAAAAGGAAAGCCGACACGGGGGATGTCTTGAGAAAGAGCATTCACAGTTGATAGAAAGAGTTCACACACCGATCAGATGTAGTGCCTCTGTGTCTCCTGTGGTTTTGTGGTTTTGGTCTTTTGAAGATACAACGAGCGGGTTTTCAACTGACTGTGTATGTCCTTGCGTGTCACTGCAGAGAGAAGGCTGAAAAGTATTTTGAGAAGCTCAACCAGGAGGGCTTTAACAGAGCCAAAACCGAGGAAGAGATGGATCGAGAGAGAGAGAAAACGGAGAAGCAGAAGGCAAAGAGGGAGGCAGCAAAAGAGGAGGGAAAAATGAAGGAAAAAAGAAGGGCAATGAAGGGTAAGTGATGGTGCTGGTGGGGGGTTGGGGTGGGTTGGGTGTGTGCAGAGTTGGTTTAGCTGACAATTTCAGTGGTTGGGAGCTGCCTCAGGGGGACAAGGGGACGGCGGGTCACGGCAACTCCATCCTCGGATGGAGGGCACTCTCTTCACAAGTGAAGCTCAGCCGGTTTGTCTATTTGCCTACTCGTTTATTTCAAATTGCCCCTCTGTCTTTCTTTATGTTTTTTCTTTCTCTTTTCTGAATCATTTCGATTTCCTTTAATTGCTTCGTCCCATCTTCTCGTCTGTACGTGATGTGTATCTCTTGCTCACATTTCTTTTGCATGTTCATGAGCAGATGCAGGGGAAAGAATTCTCAGACGACTGCTCGAATGCTTCCTCGGTCGGTTTGCCTTCATTTCGCATGCATGCGATATACGGATTCTTCGTTTGTCTCAGACAAGCTCATTTAGACTGCCTGTCTGCTTGCACACTGCTTATCCGTCCATCTGTCTGATCCTCTGCGTAAGTTTTTTTTTCTCTCTATTTGTTCACTTGTCTGAACTCAGTCTGTGCGTCTGGCAGTATGTGTCTCTGTCAAACTATTCTCCTTTCTTTTTTTCTTTCTTTCTTTCTTTCTTTCTTGCTTGCTTGCTTTTTCTTGCTTGCTTTCTTTCTTTCTTTCTTTCTTTTTTTCTTCCTCCCTCCCTCTCTCCCTCCCTCCCTCCCTCCCTCCCTCCCTCCCCTTCTTTCTTCCTTCCTTACTTCCTTTCTTTCTTCCTTTCTCCCTCCCTTTCTTCCTCCCTCCCTTCCTTTCTTTCTCTCTATCTTTCTTCCTCCCTCCCTTTCTTTCTTTCTTTCTTTCTTTCTTTCTTCCTTTCTGCCTTGTGTGTGTGCGTGTGTGTATATATATGTGTGTGCGGGTGTGTCAGTGCTTCACGGATGGATGAGTTGACGGATGAATGGATGGATAATGAATGGTTGAATGGATGGATGCCATTGGATGGATGAATAGGTGGATAAATGGACGGATAAATAGATGGATGAATGGATGGAACCTCAGCAGACGTCCCTGTTCCCTCCACCTGGAGTCAACTCGCCCACCCTGGATCTGCTGAAGGCAACTGCCACACACGCCCCCTACGATGGTCCTCCGGATTCAAAGACAGCACCGGTTAGCCTGTCCCCTCCCTACTGGTGGACAATGGATGAATAGATGAATAAATGGATGAATATCTGAATAAAAGTGGATGAATGGATGGATGAATAGCTGGATGAATGGAATGATGAATAGATAGATGAATGATTGAATGAATAAATGGAGTGGGAAAAAAATGTGTGTATGTGTGTGTGTGTGTGTGTGTGTGTGAAATCATCCACAAGGGTCAGTGTGTATATACCGAGGGCAACACTGGACAGACAGACAGACAGACCATCCCGTTCTCTACTTCTATTCGCTCCTCCTTTTTTTCACAGCCGCACAAGCGAACAGATAGACAGACAGACAGACAGACAAACATGGACAGACGGCAGGCAGACAGGCGGACATGGATAGATCTATATATGCATCTTTGCATTTAATGTCATTCTTAAATCTGCGCAGGAGATCGACATGATGGAAGACAGAATGGCTAACAACAACAGGAGAAGAAAGGACGGGTGAGTTTGAGCTTCTTGGTGCGATAGATTCCCAGTACACGTTAAGCTTCTTGGATGTTATGTTCTCTGCCCTGCACAAGATTGACCCGGCCGGGCGTACTGCTACTCGGTCCATCTGTCTGATCCTCTGCCTGAGTTTTTTTTTCTCTCCGTTTGTCTTTTTATCTAAAGCATTGCTCACTACAGTCTCTTCTCAAAACTCCTTTTCCACAGGTCAAAAGCGGCGCGCCGAGATAAACAATGTTCGAAGCAAGGACATCACGCAAGAGTTTCCGCTGTTCAGGGAGGGACAGCAGCGCCAGGGCATTACGTTCGACCCCGTGCCTGCCGGTGCCTTGGTCCCATCCGATGCAGAAGCCAAGATAGCCCTCCAATCTCTTCTCGCTGTACAAACAATCCTACAAGAAGAAGCGGAGTTCGGGATCAGACTGGCTGTTGCTTTTGCGGATATCGTGACGAAGAACTGGAATCAGTTGAGCTCCTTCACGACAGAAGATATCCTCTCAGAAGCCCTCGCACAGGCGGTCAGTCATATACCAGCTAGTTGATGGCCTCTGCCTCCTTTGCATGTTGTCGAAGTAACTTCTGCGATCTTTCTTTCAAGTTGAACTCATGGACAGTCTCTGCATTATTCTTTTCTTCTGTCAACTTGCTAGTACAAACAAGTGCAGAATCAGTCTGACATGCAATATATGCTTGTCTGACATCTCTTGCTTGACACTCTCTTTTCAGGGGGGGGTTGGAAGACCTTCACGGTTCTTACATATTTTGTACAGTATGCGAACGCTCGGTTTCAACTGTGTCTGCCGTTCTTCCCTGATGGTTTTCCCTTTATAATTTTTATCAGGTTAGGAGACACGTTTCCTTAACTAACATTTGTTGCTCTTTCCGGCCGTTCTTGAAAGTTTGGTGTTTTGTGTTGTTTGCAGCCGTCGGGATCTCGCCGATGAAGGGTGCACGAGCCCTCTTTGGCGCCGTCAGGGCCCTGCTCTTCCTCTATCCAATCAGGCTTATACACCTGGACCTCGCCCCAAAGCAGATCGCCGTTCTAGTTACCAGTAGTGCTGGTTCCATGGTCACCGTTGCATCCACTTGTTGCACTTGGTGACTTCTGGACCGTGCGCATGCAGCTTGTACGTCATGAAACTCAAAAACAAATTTTTGTTTCCAAAATCCAAAGTTATAGTTTGGTTAATCTAGATAGAATATGTCGAAATAGAGCTTAGGAATATGTTTCTGGCGGTTTGCTACACACTATGCATGCAGTTTCTAGAAACTTCCAAATTAAATACTTTATAGATCGGCTGGACCAAAAGTGGTCGAACTGGGGTCTAAGATGAGATTTTGGGTGTCTAAATCCAAAACTGGGCGATTCACTATCTAAAATTTAATCTAATTTATAAGGGTTAATTGAATTAATTGCCTATAAATTTTACTGTCTTTGTCTTGATTCTCCGCCTGATATTGCACATTAACACCAGCCCTCTTACGGTTGCTGATCGGTCGTGTTCTTGGGTATGTTGGTCTGAACTCGATCATGAAATCAAGGAACCTCAAAAGTGAGTTTAAACTTGAAGGCAGTGTTTAAGGCACAACTAATAATATGTGCTCAAAACATATGAAAACAGCACCTATCTCTTTTTTATGCCAACGATAATAATGCCGTGTCTATAGTGCCGTGCAATTACCTAGTACGTATATACAAGTTCAAGAGTAGCTAAGGATAGCTAGTATCAACATTTTGTTATAACTTAAATTTTTAGGCATTTTGTTAAGGAAATTCCTGACAAAGCCTGAAACAATGCCACTTAAGTTTCTAGTCAAGTTCTAGGTCAACTTTATATACTAGTTTGTATAGTGAGTTTAGTAGTTGGTCTGTTACTATATATTAGTGACAAAGCTGGTACATGATAAGCTAGGTGATAAACAAGGAGGAGACTACAACATTTCATATAAAAAGCTGTAAAAAAAACTTTAAGTAGGACAGCTATGATTTTAAAGAACTTGTAAACCCGTTTTGGCTTTAATGAGCTCTACTTTCTGCTTTGCTAACAGAATATATCCTGCTAAGTCAGACATTGCGTCTTCTGGAGCTTCTACGTAGGAGGCCCCCTCACAAACCCTAGCAACATTCTCTATTAGAAATTGCTCAGACCAGTCTTTTCTCTGATGTACAGCAAACAAAACGGACACTGCATCGATGGATTCAGTTTTCCGTACACAATGAAGAACCTTCAACTTCATTGATCTGTTCTTAGGCTCCAGAAAAACTCCTTTTCATAGTTGGGTGCCACTTACCGACTTTACAACGTCAATGGTTCCTAATTCTAGGACCTCTGTCACTCTTCTCTCCTCCTGTTGTCGTTTTCTCCCCTTTTTCTTACCTTCTGTATCAACAGCCGCAGCTGCAGCTACAGCAAAGGAAGCAGTGGGCTGAGCACTTGCCAGTGGCTACACGTCATCTCTCTCCGTCTTCATCCATACAATGGTCTTCTCCATCAAAATGTTTTCTTTTAACGAGAAGACTGGTGTGATCGCTGCAGTATGAAGAGGGGATAGAGGCTGAGATAAAGGTAGATAGAGGGCCCTTGAGAATTGAGAATTAATTTTACATATAAAGTATATAATTTATATTAGTGTGTATGTGTTACTAGATATTTTATTAGAACTAATTTAATAATGAGTTAATTACTCTACTATTTTTTTAAAATAATATTTATATACATTGTGTATACATTATATTCTCCAAGTCCAGAATGTATGTAAGAATGTATGTATGTATAAACCATGCCTAGTTAAATTCTCGTGCAACGATATATATATGTGCTGTCCTAGGCTTAGATTCAATATATACATATATATATCTTTAGAGTTTCTCTAATATAATAATATAAATATACTATAATATGATATGATGATGATGATATATAACATCCATATAAATTCACCCGTGCTTGTCGATCTTTCCCTCTTAATTCAACGAAATCCCCCTTTGGGACAGAGCAACCTCCCTCTGAATCGGAGTGAATCCTTATCAGAAACCGCCTGATCAACCAAAGAGATGCATGATATCATCAAATTTTGTAGGCCGGATCTCCCTTCTTTAACTCATTTCCTTCAAACCAAACTTCATCCTCCTATATTACACTAAGTTTATATTACATTATATTACATTGTATTAGCATTTTATCTAAAATATAATATATATTGAATCTGAGCCTAGGTGCTTTCCGATTCCTGAGTCATAGTTTAAGAGGTTGACTCCTTACAAAGAAGGAAGATGAATTCTAGGCGTCGGCTAAAGAAAAAAAAAAAAAAGATCCCCTAAAATCCTTTACTTTTTTTTTTTTTTCTTTTTCGGCCAAACAACTGTTGTATAAGTGTTAATTGTTGATGTGTTGCACAACTGTTGTTAAGTGTTGTTCAGGGTAAAAAAGTAAAAAAGAAAAAAAAAAAAGATCTCCTCGGATCGCTTACTTTTTTTCTTTTTTTTTCTTTAGCCGATGCCTAAGATGAATTAAACGTAGATTGCAAAATGGGCTATAAAATGGGAACTGAGAGTCAGTGAGAGAGACCTAATCAAACCATAAAACATATCAATCAATCAATGAATCAATCAATCAATATTCAAATTACAAAACCATGCATTTTTTAACTAGTAGCCTAAGCTTTTTAACAGATTCATTAAATTTTTCATGATTTTTGTCTAGCATTTTATTGATTGAATATTAAATTCAATTTATATTTTTCCAATAATTGAATTAAAATTTATTACTCCGCATATATAATCAAAAGATATTAGTGAATCTGATCTTCCTCTATCTGGGATGCGAATCCATGCGCCGAGAGCCCAACTGTCTGAGGTTTTGACTGCTCTGGTTCCTGTCTCTCATGCCCAGGCCCTGCAGAATGATGGATTGTCTCGAGTTTCCGTTGGGGATGCTCCTCGTGGACTCAGCACCCGACACGTACTCGTCATCCTCTGTCAGAAGACCGTCTGCCGCAGACTCTTCGGCAGCGGTGAGGGAGGGGTCCCTGTAGCGTTGCCTGCTTCGAGAGGGGGATGACGGTCCGGGAGGGGGCCTGCAAGAGAGGAATGTGAACACACATTAGTGGCCTGGCGCGTCGATGCAACCGGAAGGGCAGAGGGGGGAACGGGAAGGGAATGAACACACACAGACAGTGCTCGTCGTACGAGAAGAAGAAAAAGAGAGACACACACGCAGCCAGACGATGAAAAAAGAGCTCGCAAGATACCGCACTGTTCTTTTTTTCTTATTTTCAGGTCCACAGCAGACAAGGAAAGCAGGCTGTTGGAAGGCCGAGAGGAAGGAAAGAGAGAGAGAAAAAGTGCACAAGGACGAATGAATGAATGAATGAATGAATTAATGAATGGAAGACTGAATGGATGCAAGAACGAAAGAGAGACAGACAGACAGACAGACAGACAGACAGACAGACAAACAGTAATGGCAGGACAGTAGAAGCACGGTCGACTCTTTTGGGATTGATGTGAGCTGAAAAAGGGGCCTCAAGGCAGGGAAGCAAAAGGTAATCCGTATGGGTCTTCCAAAATAGGTGGTTTGCATGAAAGAAACGAAAGCAGAAAGGAAGGCGGACAACAGACTTAAGAAATACGACCGGCACAAACACAGAACAGATATCATACCAGAAAAAGAGTCCGTGCAGAAATCCATCAACACTCCAAATGATTTCTCGACTCACTCAAACACTGACTCACTCACTGACTCACTTCAAGCTTCTTCGTCGATGTTTTTGCGGTCTGCGTGTTTTGGTGTCGTCCAGGTCTGTGATGGACGGCATCCGTCTGTAGAAGAGAAAAGTGAGCACGAAGAAGCAGATTGGGATCAACGCACACAGAAGATTCCTCACAGCATTCCAGGTCTTCAACTCGTACCAGTGGGCGTTCATCCTCTGGCAGGGGACGTCGGAACAGGGCGCAGCTGCAGAAGCAGAAGAGAGAAGGGACAGACAGACACACTGAGGGTCGTGAATCAGATCTTTCTGTAGTGGCAGTGCAGTGCACAGGTGCAGAAGAAATCAGCATGCTCTCCATACAGAGAAGATTAGGGGGGCATGAAAAGGGACATGGGTGATGCAGCTATGACGGTTTGCTCAACTGTCCGAGCCGCGACTTCTCTCTCTCTTCAAATCCAATCCCTGCCTGCCTGCCTGCCTGCCTGGCTGCCTGGCTGCCTGGCTGCCTCGATGTCTACACAGCTCCATTCCCGACTACCCGTGCCCTCCCACCTTCCTCCCTTACTGCCTGGTGCCTGGACTGACGATTTTGTGCAACGAAATCTTTCCACTTCAGCAGATCCCCGCACAGACTGGGGGTGCCCCACAACCACACAGTCACAGACAGGGCCCGGCCCTCGTAGATCCCCCTCTCCTTCATCACCCTCGCCCCCTCCAGCACCCATCTCTCCTCCCCCCTGTACGTCTGCAACTCCATCAGAGGCGCTGCAAACAACGGGTCCCCCCCGTCTGCCAGGGCTGTGGTTGCAATGGCAGAGCAACGAAAGGGGAGGAAAGTGAAACCGAGAGCGGAGGCCTGCGGGAGACCGTCTGCAGGCACCACCTTCTCCCCCTTCTCTGCAGGGGGGGCCTGCTCTCTCCATGCCAGAGGGGGGATCAGGAAGGAGGCCCAGAGCTCAGTGCGCCAGGGGGGTGCCTCACCCTCTGAGCGCATGGCTGTCAGTTTGTGGGAAGAGCCCCAGTATTCCTCCAATTGCTTCGCCTCCTCTTTGTCTCGACGCACCAACACACGAACCTGCAGAACAAGTAACCCATACAACAACAGGCGCGGGGGGGCAAGGCAAGAAGAGGCGAACATGAGGCATGTTGTGGGGTTGCGGAAACCAACAGACAGACAGATGAAGAAGGGAACACGAAGGACGAAAAAAAGAGATAGAGAACGGGACCAAGAGAGCACGCAAAGTGAAGTTGTACAAAATGAGGGAAATTGGCTTATTTTCCTTTCCCGTTCCGTTTCATGAGCATTGAACAGACAGATAGACAAGTAGATTGCCTACATGGCTTTTTGTATTCTCTTTTTATTCTTTTCATGGACAGACACAGACAAGACAGTCGGTCACTCAAAGCAGGTTGTCACAAAGTTGACAGGTAGGCATAAAGGCATGGAAACTGGTATGTTGAAAAAGAAGCAGGAAAGCCGGCCCGAGGACGAAGAAAAGCAAAGCTTCATTCACAGCCGACCTGTCCCTGCATCCCAGTGAACGTTTTCACTTGCTCAGCAGGAAGCCCCGCCATTGTCTGCCAGATGGAAACAAATCTCGACTCCGGTCTGATCTGGAACCCCGAGGGACTCCACTCATCGAAGCTGTGGGCTTCTGAGTCTTCTTCCTCCTCCTCCTCCTCTCCGTCTCCAAATCCCTCCACTCCTGGAGAGGAAGATGATGGGGGCGATCCGCTTCCCCCCCCACCTCTCGCACTTGCCGCAGCTTCTGAAGCCACGCCTGCCTGTGAGGGGGAAGGGGACGGAGACGGCGAAGGATTCCCGTCGCCATCCTCACCCCCATCCTTTCCATTTCCTTTCCCATTCCCGGTACCTTCCCCCAATAAAAATGATCCGTCTCTCCCCTCCCCTTCCCCATCCACAGAGAAGGAGGCGCATCGCACCCACCCATCCCCACGCGCCTCCCATGAGTTCTCTTCCTCTCCCACAGGCGCAGAAAATGCAGAATTTTCCGAATCTGGCTCTCTTGCAAACCGACGAAGTGCTGATGGATCTTCCAAAAGATCCCGTCCCGTCTCCCTGGGTACCCCGGAAAGACTCACAGGGACAAACCTCGAGGCATCCGTCTCCTTCCCACACGAAACCGCTCGATCCCAATCGAAAGTTCCCGTCTCCCCCCATTCCATTCCCATCAGAGACGGCAGAGCAATAGAAAGATCCACGCACGCAAGCTGACCCCCCTTCCTACGGTAACTACACAATTCTTCCCTCCCGTCTCCGTTCACATCTACCGTTCCGAGCTCCGCATCCCACCCCCCCTTTCCAATGAACGGCACATCTGCCTGCCCACTCATATCGCGCTGATGGGCAGAAACCCAGAAATCTTCCCTTCCCTCTGTGAGTCCCCTTGTGCCTCCAAGCAAAAGCATCCCAGGGACGAAGGGGGAACGCCCACCCACATACAAGTCTTCACTGCCGTCTCCGTCGACGTCTCCCACTGCCACAAAGTTTGAGGCAAAGAAGTTCGAGGCGCTGTAGAAGCATCCCCTGCTTCGTGTCAGCTCTCGTTGCGAGGAACCAACTGACGGCAGACGTCTCTCGGGAGAGTGGCCGAACAGAATACAGAGGAGACGCATGCCTTTCGACACCACACGAAGAGCGTTATCAACAATCCCGTCTCCATTGAAATCCAACGCCACTCCTGCACACATGTAGCAGATGAGAATTTGAAAGAGTGCTCAGAAGTACATAAGCACAAGCGGCCAAACAGAAACCACCACCACCCAAGCCTACCTCCCAAACGCTGTGGCGTCTCCTCAGCGCCGAGCTTCGAGTCAGCGTAGTCCAGGACGGAAGCCACAGAAGAGCTAGGCCCCACCTCAGCCTCCTCCAACCCAGGCTGCAGCACTTCCTTTGCACCTCGGCGGCTCTTTCTCTGCCGCCCTGCTCTCCTACTATCATCCATCTCGATTCTCTTGTTCTACAGAATAGACCTTTGTCTCCGAAGAGACGGCGAGTCGACTCACAGACTTTCACCTCCTGTGGACATGTACTGGCGGGCTGCTTGATCAGGAACGAGAACCAAGCCCATGTGGTGCCTTTCAATGCCACGAGGAGCACACAATGACCCCACTACTCCGTTAGTCACAACTTTGCGAGACGCGGCTTTCAGATTCAAGGAATTAAGATCGAGGGCTGCCATGCAGGGCGCTCAGCGCGGGTATATATACGCGCGTGAGACCCATATATGCACGCAGATCGACCGGCCGGCCCATGCATGCGCCGCGCCGCCGCGCCTTCTGCATGGAGACGGCAGTAAGTCCGAGTCGCGGGTCACACAGATACGATCGACGAGAAGAATATATACATACGAGAATTATATATGAGTTCGATTCTTCAATGCGTCAAGAGAGGATGAGAGAGGACAAGCATGCACCGCCGCACCGGCCCGGCCTACTTCAGCCTGGCTGCCACGACAGTCTGATTCGGGGGACGGACCCTGCGTTAGATGCGCGTCTTTCCATGAAAGAGGTAGCCGCTGAGTTTCAGGTTCTTGTGGGAATCGACACTAATTCTTTTCGAAGCAATCAACGCATCCCCTGACAAGAGTTTGTTGATCGGTTTCCTTCTCTTGCCAAAGCCATACAAATTTCCTTATGTGG
Source organism: Chromera velia (assembly GCA_018398765.1). Taxonomy (NCBI): domain Eukaryota; family Chromeraceae; genus Chromera; species Chromera velia. Next base: position 1,487 of record JAHBMJ010004800.1, on the reverse strand, counting down.
GATGACCAGACTCTCGAGACCACTGTTTGGTCTTCCAAGCAGTCGCTTTGCCGCCTTCCAGCGACTGTTCAACATGGCCGTGAGAGAATCGTATCTCAACCGTGAAGACGGCAGCGTGTTCTCCGTCTGGGACCCTCCAGGCATTCTCTTCTTCCCCAAAAGGTACAGAGCCGTGTTGGTGTCCTCTACTTTTTCTTTCAGTACGATTGAGTCTCTTTGTGACTGATTGAATCACTGGGATCCTTCTGAATTGAACAGAATCAATCTTTTCGATTTGCTATATACTTGTGTCGTATGTCTGTAACAAAACATGAATGCCGGCCAATGCATCTTGTTATGGGTGCAGAGTAATTGGGGCCCCAGACATTGAACAGTGGGGGTTTGAGGACATGACCCGGCCCATGTCTCTGGACGTGGGCTGCGGAGACGGGGACTGGGTGCTGCACCATTGTCTGAAGGACACGGAGAGAAATTGGGTGGCAATCGACACAGACAACTCCAAAATCTTCAACAGTATGCTCAAAGGATGCAGGTAGGTCTTTGATGTGCTGCAATTGAGCCGTGACGGCGGCTTTTGACTCCGTCTACTTCCTTCCAGTACACTCGATTGAGTGCTCTCTCTCTCACCCACTTCAGGTCGTGATGGCAGTGTGCCGGTGGTTCCTTCTCTTCTGATGTTCTTTTTCTTTGTCTCGCTGCCAGGGCTGTGACTCCCTTCGCGTTGTTCTGTGTCTCTCTGTCAGACCGCTTCGGCTGTCTCTAAGTGAAGCACTCGCAGGAGTAGGGAAGCTCTGCTGAATTTGGGGGGATGGAGAAGGCACGAATCCCCTCTCTGTGCGCAGGAGAACGCGATTTTGTGTCTCACCCGATGCGCCTGCGCATATGTCCTCTCTGTACTCTGCAGGCAGTGGGGGATTCAGCCAGAGAACATGCGGCCCTTTCCGAACCTGCGTCTGGCGGTGATCGACGCGCTCTTTGTGCATAAGTGGGTATGTCCGTCTGTTTTTTTACTTTGCTTGCCTGTCTGCCTGCCTGTCGGAAAGACGGAAAAATCACATCTGGGTTGAGTCAGGCGGGTGCATAAGAACAGTCTGACAGAAGAAAATGCATGCAGAAGTGGAGTGAATGGAGGAAGCAAAGGGGAAAGGGCAGCAAAAATCAAAAATACTGCGTTTTAGCTGGAGAACAGAACGCGCATACAGCCCACTTGAGGTCGACGCAAAAAGTGCGAGCCAGCATCTTCAGACACTCCCTCCATGCATCCTTTTTCTGTTCTTGTCCTCTTCTCGCTGTGGTGCGTCCTGGGCTTTTTTTGTTCTCGTGCGATCTCTGTACACTTCCCTCTTTCCTGATTTCCCGGCCTCTGTTTTCCTTTTTTCCCTTTCTTTCTTCAACCCTTTCAGAAGAATCCCAGCAGGTTGTATGCGTGTGTGTGTGTATTTTTGGTGTTTGTGAGAAAGGGAGGGGGGAGGGGAGGGGAGGGGAGG
>JAHBMJ010004793.1:67223-78301 GCA_018398765.1 Chromera velia | reverse complement strand
GGGGGGGTGGGAATGCGACAGCGATAGAGGGGAATGCATTCATTGATCGTTTTTCTTCTTTCTTCTTGAACGAAAGAATGTTTATTTGTTTCTTCTTTCGGGTAGCCACTTTTGACTATTTATCTATCGATGGATGTTTGTGCTTTGTGCGATAGCGAACGACCTGAGGAAGATGGGCGCTTCTGCCGGGTATACCTGGACGCAGAAAATAAAATAAAAGAGAAGAAGAGAAACAAACGCCTGCGCGAAGTTTTGGGATCTCACCCGTCAGTCCGACAGGTTCTCTCCATCGCTTCCGGAGAGTCAGAGGAGGAATGACAGAAAGAAAGAAAGGAAGAATGTTCTTTCAAGGTGGGCAACAGAATAAAGTGGTGAGGGAATATAATCAGTCTGTGAGGGCGGAAGAAAAGAGGGATGGGGCCAAGGAGGGGGGGGGGAGATATTTTTGCGTGAGGGGTGGGTGGGTGCTTGTGAATCTGTCAGTCCGTTAAAAAGGGGTGGCGGCTGGGACTTCGGAGGGAATTTTCGTCGTCGGAACTTTTTGTCTGTCTGTTTTCAACGGACTGAGATCGTGTGGACAAAGAGAGGGAAGGGACAGGAGTCTTGGTATCCCAACTACACAACTACAATGTCTGCATGTGTGTGGGGGGGAGAGGTGAGGGTAGGTCGGTGGATGGTCGGTTTCGTCTTGAGTGGGGAAGTCAGAAAAGGAGTGAGTTTTTTTCTCTCTTTCTTGCTTCAAAGAAGTCATATGATATGCTCTTTCATCCCGGGCTACTGGTGCTCTCTCAGTGGTCACCGGAAGGCAAGGCAAGCGGGGGGGGAGAATTTGGAGATTGTGGCCAGAAAGAAAGAAAGAAATGGGGCGGGGGGGGCAAACGAAGAGAAGAGGCCGTGTAAGGAGACGAGAAAAAGAGTACGGACAGATATATTGCATCTGTCTCGCACATACTGGAGGGTAAAGAGAAGGGAGGGGAAGAGAAAGTCAGCCGACAGACAGTCCAGATTCACCCACTGTCTCTCTCTCTCTCTCATCTCATCAGCCGACCGGCTCTCTCTTCTTCTGTTCTTCTCTTCTCTATCTCAGCATTCGGCAGTGCTCCTCACGTGAACAAACGCACTTGCTTGACACTGAGCGAGTGAGTGAGTCATGGATTTGGTTGCTTGTCTCTTATCTTCCTTCCATTCCTCGACGTATCCCTCTGTCCGTCCGTCTATCTGCGAATGAATCGACACGATGTTGCAAAACAAAACGCACTCGACTTCCGTTTGTGTTTATTTGTTTGCTCAACCAACAAGAACGATGAGAAGAGAGTCTACATTGAAGAGAGACAGAATGTCAATCACATCTGAGGCGATGCCATCTCCGTTGAGCTTGCTCTCGCGTCCCTCTTCCCTTCCCTCATCCATCCGATCCGTCCTTTCTCCTCTCAGCAGAGAGACAGTACTTGAAGGAAGTGAGTCGACCGATCGGTCGCTTCGTATCTTTCTTTCAATGCAATCAATCCTTCTGTGTGCATCCTCGCATCCGGCACACCTCTGGCGCTTGCCTTCCCTCCTCCCATCCTTCACCCCTGTGAGCCTACCGAAATAAATCAACGTCATCGTCCGTCTGTCTACTCCCATGTCGCATGCCCTCATCCATCCATTCGCCTGTCCCTTCCCGTCCCGTCCCATTCATACCTCTCCCCGTCCCTCTCCAAGGGGGGAACTTTTTGTTCCACAAAAACGTAACAGAGAACACGAAACAACAGAGGAAAGAAGGCTGACTAACGGAACCGTGACACAACCGAGACACCCCGCCCCGCCTGTCTGCATTGTCCCCTCTGCCCCTCGGCAAGCAACCCACCGTATCCAATTGTCCCTCTCTTTCTCCTGCATTCTCTTCTGCTCTCTCTCGATCTCGATCTCTGCCGCAGCTGAAAGAAGAAGGAAAGAGCCCGCCCAAATCAGAGAAAGGACCAGACCCACAGTCCAGACGCGAAAAGAAGTCTCTCTCTCTGTCCGTCTGTCAGAGATACCTCGTCCATTGGAGGGCAAGGCGGTGGGTCTATTTGGGAGGGATGGCCAGGTCGCACATCTGTATCGGGTTCTCAATCCGAGCTGAAATGGCCTGAGTGTGTGCCTTTTCAGACAAAAAGACCACTAATATCAACACCGGAAACCGACCAAAAGGGAAATGCCTGCATGGAGAGGGGGGGGGGGCGGGGGGATGCATGAAAGAAATGAATCAAGCTGACATTCAAGCTGTCACTTCTTCAATTGAAAAGTCGAGTGAATCATCGATCGACGTGGTGATTCATTACCTTGCCGGGGAAGTTTACCCGTAGCCTACAGATCGAACCAGATACACTAAGCGGTGCTTTAGCTAACACTAAGAACACGTACATCTACTACTGTCATCTAGGAATATAAATACTTAATGGGTAGGCAAGGGTGGCTCGTTCAAATGCCTTTATTAACGCAATTCAAAGTCTATAATTCAAAATAAGTTTTGTTTATAGCTAGGTTTATAGGACCTCTAGATAGGATCTACATCATAGGCCATATGGGTGGCTAGCTAGATGGGTTGAAAGTGTGGCTCAGACGTTGATACCTAGGTTGATACTCGTTAATATGAACGTAATTTCTAGTGACCAGGTTTGATTTAATAGATTTGGATTTGATTTGATTTGACTTGATTTGATTTGAGGTTAAGGCTCTAGATTTGCAAATCTAGGCGGATTTGAGGTTGGATTTGAAGTTTAACTTCACAGGTTCCCCAACATGCGAGCTCTCCCAGGTTTTACCAATAACAACTCGCAATTTTAGGTTTTTGACTGTTTAAGAAGAAATGATTCGATTTGAAACAACTTTGAAGCATATTTTTTAAAAGAATGGTGGAATGCTCTAGGCGCCGGCTAGAGAAAAAAAAAGAAAGAAAAAAAATAAGCGATTTCAGGAGATCTTTTTTTTTTTTCTTTTTTTTTTATTTTTCAACCCTAAACAACACTTAGCAACAGTTGTGCGACACACAAACAACACTTGTACAACACTTGAACAACAGTTGTTTGACTGATACAGAAAAAAAAAAAAAAGAAAAAAAGTACTAGTAGTAAAGGGTTTTTTGGGGTCTTTTTTTTTTTTTTCTCTAACCGGCGCCTAAGGAATGTTTTATTTTGTTCAGATGTGTTTTTGTTTAGTATGTTAAAGTCGCCTTTTTAATAATGAAAACGGAGGGTCTGGGGGGCAGAGCCCCCCAGGGCATAGATTTGAGGTTAAAAGTTAGATTTGAGATAGATTTCATGTAGATTTGATAGGGGTGTCAGAGCAAGCCCCATCAGACCAGCAGATTTGATTTGAGGTTAAGCCCGACCTCAATCAAATCAAATCAAATCAAACCTGGTCACTAGTAATTTTATAAATGTGTATGCTAGCGTATATACGTTTTAACAGCAGCATGTATAGTAACATGCATAAATATGTATAACTAATTACTCGGCTACATAGTTATTGAACTTAACTTGAATATTTGATTTCCTTACTATAGTTCACTTGGTACTAGACTTAGTATTTAGTTTACTGCCGTGCACTACTGCTGTGTTTATCTGTTTTTATAGATTAATGAGATATTGATTGAGATATTATGAGTGATGCATGATGATGATGATGAGGTGACCTAGGAGCCTAGTAGGAGCTGACTTAACCTAGGACTTAACCCGCCAGCCATCGTGTCCTAATCACACGTACTGGCAAAGGGCAGTATTAACTCTAGTATTGACTTTACTTCCCAGCTCACTGGAAGTCACTGCTAGAGTCACTGCTAGTTGTTTTTTCGAAGTAAATTGAGATAGTTAAAGCCGGTGAGCACACCACTTGCCAGTTGGGCTCTCGCCAACTGTGGGGCATGACATGCATAAAAGTTATCATCTAGGTTATCATGGCAACTGACATGGCTACTAGCATGGCTAGCTGTTCACCATCCTAGTTACAGTAACCGTAATTGAATTAATTATGATTAAAGAGCATGGCTAGCAGCGTAAACTGTTACGCGGTAACCATACATATAAAGCTGGGTATAAAGACCCAGACTCATCATGATACACTATGTGATACACAGACACACACACATACCTAGACACACACCTAGATACACACACACACACACACACACACACACACACGCACACACACACACACACACACACACACACACACACTCCAAAGTCCAACGCTCTAAGGGGAGGGCCATCGGGAGAGCTCAATGCTTCAACAAGCACCTCTGCACCCTTCTGAACCAACCCATTTCCCTGCAACACCAGTGTGTGCAAACGTGGGAGAAGAGACGTGGTGAGGGCCTCTGACAAAACCACAGCCCCAAAGCCTCCGAAGATATTTCTCCTCAAATCAAGGACCTCCACTTGCCTCAATTTGCCCTCCAAAATCCCATCAGCAAGTGCCTGCACACTCGCCTCCCTAATACCACAACCCGCGAGGGAAACCTCTTTCAAGGATGTGCTCTGCGCAACCGCTGTGCACAACAACTGAACACTCTGGGGCCCGAAAAGATTCCCTTCGAATTCCAGAGCTTCAAGAGAGGGGCACACGGATGGTGACACAATTCCCTCTGTGCCCCCCAAACAGCCCAGAAACGCATCCAAATTCGCCTGGGAGAGACCCAGACCTTTCAAATGAAGACGACGGAGACCGGAAAACTTCCCTTCCAGAAGTGCCTCCTGAAGAGCTTCCATTGCATTGCTATGAAGAATCGTGCCTGCATGTGAGCAGAAGACACCAGAGGGAACGAATGACAAGAGGAACAAACCGTAAAGTCGAATGAACGGAATTTGCCATGAAAAAGTAAGAGTGAACGAACAAAGCCAGCCCCTCATTGAATAGCGTGCCGCACTTGGATCCTTGAATTTGCATCTTTCTCCTTTTTACATATGCGCTGGTTAGGCCCCACTTACATTCCCCCCTCTCTGTCTGCCTACGTGCAAATTGACTAAGTCCATCATTCTTTTACCGACCGTGGAAGCTGAGGGTCTCCAGAGACGCCGGGAGGCACTGAAAGATGTCCTTCGCCTCCGGTAGAGAGATGAGCTCGTCTGCGTTCTTGAGAGTAGAGGAGTGGGAGGGAAAGGGAAGGGAAAGGAAGGGGGCAGGGGAGGTTACATGGGTGGGGACGGGGACAGAAGGAAGAAGGCACCCGAAAAATGACGCAGGGTTGATACACGAGAGTGGGCGCGCATTGCGCGCCGACGTACTTCGGAGTATAGGTAGTACGTGCCAACGGAGTAGGGGCGGGAGTACACAAACTTGGTGATTTTTTTTTTTTATATTCTCTGTGCAAGAAGTGTCACACTGGCGGGAAAAGCTAGATTGGACTATAGTAGTGTGGAGAGGAAACCAACTGGACTTGCACAAAAGAGACAACTAAGAGAGGAAGAGAGCGCCGCGCGATGTGCATGAAAGGGAAACGAGAGGGATATGCGGGAATCAGGAGGCGATCTTGTGGACCGCAAAGAGACGGAATAGTAATACCATAGAGGCCGGGAAACAATTCAGAAGTTGGCACAAGCACACACATACACACACTCACACACAAACACACACACACACACATACACACACACACACACACACACACACAGAGAGAGAGAGAGAGAGAGAGAGGGAGGGAGAAAGGGAGAGAGAGAGGGAGACGGGTTCGCGGGGAGAGGAAAAAGGAGGGGTAGTCTTTCTAAGTTCTCTCTCCCTCTTTCTCTGTCCCTCTCTCTGACCTTCAGGTGTTGGAGTTTCACTTTTCTGGGGTACCCTGAATGGGGCTGTGATTCCTGAGAGAGAGAGAGAGGGAGAGAGAGAGAGAGAGAGAAACACAGTGAGGGATGGAGGGCACGAATCAGAGTGGGTGTATGGAGACGTACCAGGAACAAAAATGGGGTCTTGAGGCGGTCTGTCCGTGTGAGCATCTTCGCTCTTTGGATGCTTTTGTCCGGCAGTGAGAGAATCTGCATTCCCCTGCATGCTCAGCGTTTCCGTAAGGTGATAATGCGTCTAGTCGGAGGAAATTAGAGAGAGATGAAAAGAGACCGAATGACCTGTAGAGAAGCAGAAGATCTTCAATCTGCATGTGCGACACCGAATCCCTTCCACCTCTCCTTCTCCACCCCCAACCCGTTGAAGGAAGCGACACAGAACGGGAAGGGCGCCCTTCTTCACTGTAGAAAGACCTGCACAGGCACGGGCACAAGCACAAACAGACGTACAGACACACGCACACGTTCGAAGAGAGAGACAGAGGGAGAGGAAGGAAGAGGGGGACAGAGAGAGACAGGTGGATAGACAGGAACGCACGCATGAGGACTTGTGTCGCTCACGAGTTGGTCGGTCTAGCTCTCTGTCGTGTGGTTAGAATCAGATCGAAGCCAAGTAATTTGAGGAGATCCAATCGGATCGTATTGTGCAGCACATGTAGTTGTAAGGTCGCACTGTCTGTTTTTCCAATTGTTCGTCTCCTCTTTGGCGATTCTTTCATGTTTTCCCCTCCCTTTTCGGTTGTCTGTCCGTGAAGTTCTCTCTCTCTCTCTCTCTCTCTCTCTCTGTGTGTCTGTGTGTGTGTGTGTGTGTGTGTGTGTGTCAGCTGTGCACAGAGAAAAAGACGAAGATCCATGCAGGGACCGACCCAGTGTCAGTTCTTCTATCGACTGTGGGAGTCCATGAAGAAGAAGAGAGAGCTTCCCGGGAGAGGGAAAGAACGTCCCCCCTTGATTAGCTTTGCATCCTGCTCAAAGACATCCAATGCAGGGCCGGCAGAGGTTTGAATCAGTTTGGAGCAGGCAGGGGAAAATGAGGCTTCACAAACAAAGGACGAGCAAGAAAGGAGAAAGAGATCAAGATACAGACAAACAGACTGACAGATAGATTTTTTTTCTTCGGCTCTCCTGTAGCACGTCACTCTTTTTCTTTTCTCCATTCTCCTCGCGTTCCGCCCCCATACCAAACTCTTCTCTTCGCAACAACCCTGCAGCCCCCCCAACTGACCAGGAAGGTTCAGCCTCATCAAGTTCGGCGGTGCATCTCTCTGAGTCTGCAGAGAAAATACAGGAAGAGAGACAAACAGGAAAGACGTATGAAGCCAAAGGTGCAGTTCTTTCGCATTTCCTTGCATTCATTTCAGCCGCGCTGACTGTTTTTTCATACTTCTTCACACAAACATGCACACATAGATGAATGCATAGACACATACGTACATTCAGCGACACAGACAGATTTGCAGAAACGTCCGTATTGGATACAAAAGTGCCCCCATTTCTTCTCTTCTCTTCTCTTCTCTTCTCTTCTCTTCATTGCTTACCAGCGCCAAGGGACGGATACAGACTGACAAATCTGGCAGGAGGAATCGAAACCGCACTGCCACAATTCACGCCCACGCACCGACCTTCTGAGACAAGCGGAGGACCACCCAGGCGACCCCAAAGGACTCTTTTCTGGACGCCAAATCAGAGACATCCTAAAAGAGCAAAAACAAGAGAAGATGGAAGGAGAGAAGAAAGGCAGTAGCGTTAAATTAAGTCCTGCGTTTATGTATAAAGATTCTCTTTCCTGAGCCATGGACGGACCTTGTGGTTGAGCTCATTCAAGCATTTTTCCACAAGCTGCCATACAGGCACAAATATTAAAGATCGACGTGCCAGTGTCGGACTTGTAGGGGATCAACAACGTGTGTTCAATCTGACTGACTGGACAAAAGACAAATTGATAGACTAACAGCACAGAATTTTCCGTGCAGTCACTCCCGCCTCACCTCAGAAGACGGGTTTGCGTGTTTGAGAAGTACACCAAATGGAAGGCTCTCAGAGGTGCACTCGCCCAAAGGATCCCCAACTGCATTGAAGTTGTAAAAATATGTATATTCCGTCTCTGCTTATGCACTTGTACACACACAAAAACTCAAACAACCAAACGGAAGAACGCCTCTTCGATCTGCATGCCCATAGAGACATCTGAAAATGGAGCCAGTCAATGACACAAGCTAAGGGGGAAATGCACACAAAATGTGAAGATGTGAAAGAATGAGCCTTCGCGGAAAATATTCGATCTTGGCGCATGGATAAAGGTCAGTCACTTTGGTTCCATGATTTCGAATGGAGTCGCGGGGCTTCTGCCTTTCAACATTCAGTGTCTCTCACGTTCTCTGTCTTCTTCAGCCGTCATAGAGACGAAAAGGTGGCTAAGGTCGCAACAGGAATTCCGAAGTGTGCGGACAAGCAGCACGGAGCTTCTTTTGGTTTAGTGTGACGGGCCCTTGCAGTTCTGCGTGTAGGTTTACGCATGCTCCAGTAAGGTTGCTCAAATGCACCAACACGTTGATACTCGGTTCAGTCAGTGTAAAGGCACATAATGTACATAACGAACATGCATGTGTGCCAAGAATCCTCTTCATCAGACAACGTAGAACTGTCATCGCGGAGCTTCAGTCTTCTCAGCTGCATGTCTCGCCCTGCAACACGCCTCGCCCTGCAACACGCAGCCACAGAGATGTGCGTGCGTCGATCTGACTTAGCCCTTTCGGAGACTCTCAATCAAAGTGCCAGAACGTCGATCAGCAGAGACGTGGTCGGCCATACTACATGGAACACACCGGATCCCATCCGAACTCCGAAGTTAAGCCATGTGAGGCCCGGTTAGTACTAGGGTGGGGGACCGCCTGGGAACCCCTTCGGGTGCTGACCGCTTTTTGCACTCGCACTTGCGGCCTTTGGGATCCTTTGGGTGCCCCTTCTTTCGGCGGCACGCATTCCTTTCAACCATTAAAGCCATCGCGTGATTCAGCAGGGACACAAATTAAACAGGTTATAGAGCTGCTTTTACTGAGGCGGCATGGCATGTTGAGTCTGAGTCACCGCTCGCAATGCATCTGGTCAAGTAGCCGTTGCGTAACTGTTGCGCATGAGTTGCGGCGTTGTCGGATGAGGTCGACTTGTTGCGTGCAATTTTCCTGAATGAACAGGAGAGAAGAGATGGACTGAGGTATTCCACCAGTTGCGAAAGCAGATCCCCGATGGGTTCGTTGATCTTAGGCCTGGGTGTGCTGATGCTTCTGACCACACCCTCCCGGTATGAAGTTGCATGCTTTGTGTCCGGTGTTCTTCCGTTGCCCTCCGGGCCAGAAAAACGTCGCAAGACCCCCTCCGTACACAGCCTGAGACTCTCTACTCTGCTCCCAGACTCTGGTGCTGCTAGCGAACAGCGTCAAAACCGTCTACGTGCACCCCCACGACGACGAAAAACAACCGGAAAAGGTTTGCCGTCTCCTTTTCTTCCTCTTCCGTCCGCATCGCCGTCTCCAGTCAACAGTGTCGCCACAGTGCAGACCATTTGTGAGAAGGCGAAGAGGCTGGGGGGAGATGAGGATGTGATGGCTCTGGAAGAAGAGATGAAAAAAAATCATTGGGGGGACCTTGCTGAGGAGGGAGTGCTGGATGCAGTTTTCTCCAGACTCCATTCCCGCAGGCACTTCACTGCATCTGTAGCACTGTGGAAGGTGGTCAGATCCCGTGTGTGGGATGCACTGCACCACAACACCAGTGAAGGCATTCCACTATTTTCAGAGAGGAGCCTTGAACTGGTCCTGTATGCAATGACCAAACGCGTCGGGGTTCGTGAGTCTTCGTCCCCCCCGTCTCTGCTGATGGGGGTGCAGATTGAGGATAAGGAAGGAGAGGTCTGGGGAGAAATCCCTTCGAAGAGGGAGGAAGGTGGTCTGCCATTGAGATCATGGTCTGATATGGCTGTTGATGTTTGGACCATAGGGGTGGCCTATTTCGATTTTCTCCATGCAAAGGAACACCCCAGCCGAGTTGCTGTCTACCGACTCCCCCGTCGTTTGATAGTCAAATTGATCGGCTACCGCCGTCGTGTCAGAAAGCTGTTCGGACACCGAGCCAGCAATGCCATGTGGATCGAAATCAACTCGGGAGCTAGGTTGAATGCTTCTAACCGCACACCTTCATCTGCGGGTGGTGAGGGCGTGCAGGGGCCACGAGCAGGGGACGAAGAAAATGGCCAGGTCGGTCTCTAGTGAAGTCAACTTAAGAAGTTTTCCCTTTTTTGAGAACAGGATCGCGGAAAGACCGACTGACAGAGACGTCGAAAAGAACGTTGCAGGCAGCCAGCAAGACTCTTGATGTCCTGCTTTGTCCCCTTTCACTCACTCCCTCTTTGGACTGACTCGGTGTCACACTGGAGGGGACAGACTCTCCAGGGACCTTCTGCTCTATACCACCCTCACGATGCATGCGCGTTCATGGGCATGTGATCATTTTCAATGGCTGTTTGTGTGTGCATTGAATGAGTGTATGCTTGCTTGCATCTCCTACGTGCGGCAGGAATGTGTTTGGTTTGTCTCTCTACATTTTTCCAATCGTTTTTTGAAAAGTCTGCGCATTGTGTGCATCGTGCAGTCCGAAGCCAACGGAGACGGCGCCATGAACTTTGGAACGATCTCTGTGGTCGGGTCAGAGGAGGCGCGTTCCAGAGCCCTCAGGCTGATTCAGAAAATCATGACAGAGGAGGGCGAGGACCTGAATTGGTTCCCAAAAGTCAACTCACAGAGTCTGCCTCATGCTCAGCAGACACACACTCTGTCGAACGGTCCATTCTCTTTAGAGCATCCAGCAGGGGTCCAGATAGAATCTCCCTCCGTTGAGAAAGGGTCGAGGGGAAAATCAGACTCTCTCTCAGAACAGCCAGAGAGAGACAAAACCCTTGCCGGTGCTTCCCCTTCTCCCTCCCATTCGGAGACCTCCCAAAAGGGCAGTGAGACGGTAGGAGAGGGAAAAGGGGAACGAAACGCCCGACCGGTTGGCTATTCTTTTTCCTCTTTATTTCCTTCCCCGGAAGCAGCCGCGAGGATCTGTGAGGTCTTCGCGTTCAGTGATCCCTTTCCCGGAAGAGCCCGTCTGGTACGTCGGCCTGTCTGTCTGTCTGACTTTCTCTTTGTTTGTCTGTCTGTTGTGCACGTGAAGAAAAGGAGGGAGAAGAAGAAACATGAAGTCTGTCTGTCCCACGTTGGCCCCAATCGCCATCCTGCGGGG